>JAOXNQ010000003.1:645120-660013 GCA_028571165.1 Hypoxylon perforatum
TATTTGGCTGGTGTTATTATTTGGCTGGTGTTATTATTTGGCTGGTGTTATTATTTGGCTGGTGTTATTATTTGGCTGGTGTTATTATTTGGCTCGTGAAGCAATTCAGCTCAGGCCCTAAGCTGATTCCCTACAGAAAGACACTCTAGGTACTAGCGCCTGGCAAACTGCAACGGTTTAGCACTGCTCCTTACATCGTGGCGTCAAACTGACTGTCCATTTCGTATGGCTCCCTAAGTAGATTAGGCACACGACCAAGACGATTCGCGACTGACGGGGGAATGTGAAACAGGTTCCCCTATAACAACATCAGCTCGTGAAAGTCATCCACTGATCCTATTTTGTTGTTTCGGGAGTCTAAGTGAGTCTAAGTGGCAGAGTGGTCTCGCGGGGGCGGGGGCAAGCAAATGCGAACCAAAGCTGGGGGGGACTCCTGATTCAGCATAATTTTGATTTATACGAGCCCGTGTTTGTGCAGACCATTCTAGCTTTCTCAGTTGACGTCAGGAGAACGGCCCGTCTCGTTCGTATCTATCTCCAGTCAGTACTCCGCGAGATCAAGTAACATGTTGCATCCGAGGTCCCGAGACCCGACGCGGAGATTATTCGTTAGATACGGTAGGTGGTACATGAAAATACGTAACAAAACTCAGGAAGTAGTTTATAAATGTGCTGATCATATGGCATGCGACCGACTTCAGAAACAATAGAACTTCCATATCCAAGCATTCGTCTCTCATCTCGGGTATCAAATACGTTTTCACTTGGCTACCTGCCTTCTAATAAACCGTAGCGTCGAAACCCGTGGATCGGCTGCAAACGCGGTCTTCCCCGATTCAGCCACCTAATCTCCCTTTTCCGAGACTATGTCATTGGTTTTCGTGTTTACCATCTTGGCTCTTGTAGCACATACGGATTAATGGAAGAGGTAGATCGATGTCGCGATCATGGAGTATTGCCAGAAAAAAAGTTAACTCATAAAACTCATGTATTATGTATTGTTAGTACGAGTCGTTTTTTCACGATCAGCACCTAAAACAGCCCCTTTATTCTCAGTGCTGAGATGGTGTGCCCGTACAAATACGTTGAGCAGCAATGATAAACCTGCAAATGCAGCATACTATGTAAACACGAGAATTATTAGTATTCTTCTAATGCGATACAGTAAAAATTTAGTACTTACCATAATCCACACGTCCCTGAGTGAGTAGAAGTAAGCTTGTCGCACCACGCCCTGCTGTTGATCTGGCAGCTCGTTAATAGCTTCAACCTTGGCCGAAGCCCGATCGCCGTTAAACTGTCGACCCAATTCAGCACCAATTTGCGCGACGAGCCCCGGATTAGCGGCCGTCATTTCGTTCTGGAAAATAACTCCACCGACGACGATGGAAACGGCGATGGCGATAGAGCGCGCGAAGTTCATACTGGACACGACGGCTGCACTGTCGCGTTCAGAATTGACAGCTTGTACTGCGATGAGAGGTGGTTCAATGTTCAGGCCACAACCTACCCCGACCCTGCATGCGAGCCATGTTAGCGACCGCCTGCTAGTTCTGGTTCAAAGGCGGGGACCCTACAAGATCTCGAAGATGAAGAGCCGAGCAAGACTCTTCTCGAAAGGTAAGTAAACGAGGAGTCCAACTCCTAGTATGCTTAGGAGCTGTCCAATGTACATGATGCCGAGATATCTCCCCGTCTTCTGAATGAAAAAGCCGACAAAAGCGGCTGCGAGCGAGCTTGCCACGATGAGAGGAATAATGTAAACGCCCGAGTCTAGGGCATTAGCACCAAGCACAGCTTGCGAGTATAGCGGTAAATAGTACAGCATCCCGATGAAGACGTAGAAGTTGAAGACGTACACGCCATACGCAGCAACCGAAGATTTGCGTGAGAAGAGGTGAAGAGGAATAATAGGCTCTTTGGCAAACTTCCACTCGTTCACGACAAATAGGGCTGCACAGACGACGCCAAAGACCAAAAGGCAGACGATGGTGGCGGATGACCATGGGAAGACAACGTCGCCAAAGTCCAGGGCTAGCAGTACCATCAAGACTGACCCCATAACGAGAGAACCGCCCGTCCAATCGATCTTCTTCAGCCCGGCGACGATGGGTGTACCGGGATTCGCCACCTTCAAGAAGAAGAGGAGTATGACCCAGACAGTCCCACCTATTGGCACTGACACAGAAATCTCACAATTAGTGTTGCGCAGAAAAGGGGGAGGCGTGATTCTGCCCATTCACGTAACTCACAGTTGATCCAAAAACACCATCTCCAACTTGAACATCGATTAACCGTTAGTATTGGTGGCAGAACTCTCAAAGCTTGGGGGTCGAACTCACTCGGCCTTGTCTGTCAAGGCACCTCCAACGAGAGGGCCGATGGCGCTTCCCAGAGCGTGGGCTAGTGACGTAATACCCAGATAAAGACCGCGATCCCGCACGGAAAAGGAATCGCATATGATAACATTGACCATAGTGCCCATCCCAGCAGACCTGCAGAGGTGTGAGCAACTACCCACTTTACGAGCAGCCATACCGCGCTCAATCTCGTCTCAAAAGCGGGCGGGAGCGGTGACTTACCCTAAGCCCTGGACCACACGGCCGGCAATTAAAGCGTCCATATCGGGTGCCAAGGCGCACAGCAAGCTCCCGCCGAGGAATATGGCGATGGCTACGAGTATGACGGGCTTGCGTCCCCAGGTGTCAGCTACGGTGCCCCATAACGGAGTCGTGGCAGTGCTGGCAAGAATAAAACCGCTGCCGATCCAAGTGTAGCCCGCCACCGAGCCGAGGGAGCCGACGATAGTGGGGATAGCGGGTATAACGATGGTAATGTCGAGGGCGGAGAGGAGTGTCGACAGGCACAAAGGCAGCATGATGAGGGCTATACTCATGGCCGAGGGCTTTCTGTCGGCCGGCGCTTCGTTGCTGGTAGAAGGGTCGACACGTGCTGTTGAGACCAGCGGTGCTGTGGGCGCCGGGCTGTCGCTAGAGTCCCAGCCAGATGGTTTGCTGGGTATGATGACAGCGCTTTGAAGCGCAGTGATTGTTTCTAACTCTGTCGCCATGGTCGATGTCATGATGTATGTGATTTGACGGTGAAGTGTGGACACCTCCAGCTATTCTAGGGAAGAGAGATCGCTTTATGTTGGGTGTCTACGCCCCGGTCCGGGGCGCCTTAATACCGATCCCCCGATCTTGTGTAACGTAATTAGAGCAACAGTTGCCAACAAAGAACCAGATGTCTATGCTATTGACCACTAACTGGTAGCAAAATACCCATAGAAACGTATTGATGAGTTTGAGAGTGTAAATACTCCGAAGATCTTCGTGGCCCCATATGTAAATACCGACCAGATCGAGTGCTAGTGAGCTCATATCGGTCACTAGGGGGAAAAAACGCACGCTCACACAAAACTTGAAGCTGACCTCACATTCAAATATTAGAAACGGGGACAGATTCTTCGGCCGAGAATACGATCTGAAGTATACATTGGTCAATTCGATAAATCTTGTTATAATTTAGTAATTTGGCTCCGTTATCATTCGTTTTATTACGTTCAGATGTATTTATCCCCTCAGCTCCTCGTGGGACTACATAGGCTTCGGTGCTGCCATATGAAGAAAAGAACCTTCTTTCCTTTCCAGCTTGCTTTGTCAACTGGAGAAGTGTCAATACCAAGGGCAATGGTTTACAGAGAAGGGACACGGAAGTGACTGCGGCATAGTATTAGATTTAAAATAAATTAATATATCATACCCATATGTCTGAGGAGAGGCGGATAAGATTAAGAAGACACGAATAACTCTACCTATTATCAGCATAAAAGCGTTGGCTGATTAGGTGTTTTATTTGAGCCAAGTCCCAAAATCATTGATTGGCAGCGGGTATAAGTCAAGATCAGAAGACTCGAGTTCAATCGTTCTGAAGAATCAATGAGAGCATCTAACGGTAGTCAGGGGTTTATCACATTATCTAATAGTATAGTCCCGGTTTCAAGTCTCAACCGTCTTGTGAATTCTTCCTCGTAGTAGTACACGTTAAGCTGAGCTTCTGTGCCCAGCTGGAGTAGCTCTTGTTTTCTAGAAACTGGCAAACACCCGTGCAAAAGACTAGTGTGATTTTCGTATTCTCATTCTTCAGCCTCTACATCCAACTCCTCATAGTAGCGATAGACACCATAGTTGGAGTATTTCTGACGACGATCACTAGCGAGGTACTCAGCAATACGCGGCCGCGCTCTAACTGCCTCGTAGTGCTGGAAGACGCGGTCGTACTTGCCGGACTTCCTTGCAGCCGCAACCGCTTTGCGAAAGAAGTAGGTAGTACCATCGAGGGTCTACTATGTTAGCAGTGTAATCAATCATGAGCATAGGGGACATGTCGTAAAGACACCGGGGTATACCTGGAAGAAGACCAAGTCAGCCCACGTGAGAACACCACCGTACAGCCACGGTCCCTCACCACTCGCCTTGCCAGCGAGGACGCGCTCGAAGTAGCCGAGATACTTGGGAAGACGATTCTTCACCCAATCTTTCACTCGGCGCAGGCATTCTTCCTTCTGCTCTTCGTAGTACAGGTCGATAGCAATGGGGTGGTGACAATTGTGTACCTCATTGCTCAGGCCATCCAGGGCAGTCAGGGCAAGCTCATTAATTTTGAAGATATCGTTGCCCTCGTTTGCCGCCAGACCGAGTCTAGGGCCTAGATACATCAGGATGTTGGGTGTCTGTGAAATGACCAGGTCGCCATGCTTGAGGATGGGGGGAGCCAAAGGTGGAGGGTTCTTCTCATCGCCGGTGTTGTTCTCGCTGATGTACGCGTGCAAGGTGTCCATGCCACCCTCAGTAAAGGCAGTATCGGAGTAGGGGACGCCAGCTTCGACGAAGCAGAGCCGGATGTGCTCGCCACGGCCTGGAATAACATGCCAATAGATAAGATCGTAAGGGGCGTCTTTGTTGGGGTCTGCGTGTGCTTCTGCCATGGCGGAAGGGTCTGTAACGAATTACACTAGGGGATTATTGCCTGAATATCGCCGACAAGGAAATAAGATGACGGAGTTTCCTTATCTTAGGTAGGCAGGTACTTATCAGGTTGGGAGCATTCAGAAGATGGTTGAAGATTTGCCTCCACCACTATGCAAGGTAACAGAGGTTACCAAAGGGATGGTAGAGCGGACCATCCCTTTCATGCCTACAGGCTGCCCCTCACCGGATTGTTGGCTTAGGTTAGGTACTTTATTACACAGCCATCATTTGGGCCGTTGGTTGTGATCCCTATTTTTAGCACCTCACCTTTACCTGATAGCAACAGATGAAATGCTTCATCATCCATCGTCTCCTAATGCCTGAGCCAGACCGTCCTATAGCTTAAAGTAATGCGCACTGGAGTATATAGCTAGGTACCTAAGTACAAGGTAGGTATGGCTGAACGTCTTGACCTCGATGGCCCAGTCCTGTCGCCGCCGGATGGCATCGAGTCTAACCTGGACAACCCGCCAAACCGCAATGCTCTGGTTATTGGACTCACCTCATTCTTTCTTTCCATATCATTGATATCCCTCTTAGTTCGGGCCTACGCGAGGCTTTTTTACATGAAGAATACGCAGACACTTGGAGACTGTAAGTAAGCTTGAAATCCGTAGCGGTCGCTTATAGCTCATCTAACCAGTCAACAGTATTGATAATACCCGCAATAGTAAGGGGATCGTGGGAAAGAATTTCTGTACTCGCTAGGCTGATGTTTTCTTTTCTTTCAGGGCACTTACATTGCTGGAAGCATCGTCGTCTTCCGCATAGCTATCACCTCAGGGTTTTTTGTCCACGGCTGGGACTTTCGGCTGAAGGATCTATCATGGTTCTACTATGTCAGCTTTTTCTGCCCTCGATCAGCTGCTAGGCCGCCGTTATGCTGACCTGAGTTGTTCTTCAGAATCTCTTTCTCGGCACTCAACTATATCTCGCCACCATGATCACGTTGAAGTCGGCCATTCTCCTCGAGTGGGCTCGAATTTTCGGGCCGGGTAGCAGTGAAACATTTCGCTGGTCGTGCTATATCATCGCGGCACTGAACGCGATCTACTATACCACAAACATCATCCTCGAGTGCACGGCATGCACCCCGCGGGAGTATTATTGGGATAAGACAATCCCCGGCGGTACTTGCAGATACTCGGCCATTCTATCTCTGATATCTGCTCTTGTCAATCTCGCATTCGACGTCGCTATCCTTATCCTACCACAAGGACCTCTCTGGTGTCTAACCATGTCCCAAAGGAAGAGAGTTGGCTGCTTCGTCATTTTCGTTATAGGCCTTCTGTAAGTTGACCCCTTTCATATGCTCCTGTATCTCACATGAGTTTTCTGGTTTCTTGTGATCTTATGCTTCTGGAAGCTCATATGCACGACGCTACAGAGCCTGCGCATGTGCGGCGCTTCGAATAGTCTTCGGTGTTGCATACGTATCGAGTGACGACTATACGTACCTGCTATCACCGCAGACGATCCTGTGTAATGCCGAAATCGCCGCTGGCTTTTTGGTTTTCGCCGCGCCGGCTGCCCCGAAGCCGATGCTCTATTTGACTCAGCAGGCTATCGGGTCAATGGATCGATTGATATGTTCCGCCAGAGGCAGCAACCGTGGAGCAGCCGCAGGCGTGGAGGGTAGATTCGATTCGGAGTCTGGACCTTTCAAGTCCTTATTCTCACAAAAGAAGTCAAGATCAAATTCAAACGACCCGATCGACGAGCGTAATGATTTGGCATTAGGGGATTTCAGTTCATGGAAGGATTTGAATGTGAGCGAGCAACGACCCTTGATGTCGTCTCTAGAGTGATTAGTATAGGTATGAATTTTTGATAGTTAAGCCAGTCTGCTTTACACTGAGCCCATATTGAAGAATCCTAATGGTGAGTTATGTGTTTCTACGATTAGTCTCTCTTTCGTGGTTATGAGAGATAAGTGTCAATGCTTCTGGTATGGACAACTTTTAGTATCACATTTTTATCTTATTTGGGAGGACTTAGGCACAGAACGATAAAAGACTGATCTGGTAAATCGTTGAAAAAAGGCATCGCGCAATTGACGTCAGATGTTAGGGGTAAATGCGGTATCCTAACATTCTCCCTCCCTAACACCAGTACTTAATCCCGAGCCATGAGATCTATATATACCTAGCAAAGTTGAATAAGTTGAAAAGTGTCTCTGGAAGTAATCGCCAACCATTGGCGACGCGTCCCATTTTCGTTACAAGTGAAGTAGGAAATGTGAAATTTCCATCAAAGAGCAGTACCTAGAAGGCAGGGCAACCCAATCATAATTACGCCCACGCATTTAACCCATTACTTCATTTATACCGTGTAAATGAAGTCTGGTCTAGAATCGCCCATAGCCTCAATCTCCTTCGCGGTCTTGCCTTCGATGAGGTAGTCGCGCTTTCCCTGGATCCTCTTCTTGTTCTCGATGCGGAGCAAGACAGTCATCAACAAGCTGCCACCGAAGAGGAACAGAGCCATATATGCCACGATGATTGCGTGACCCTCGACGTATCTCGGCGCGTTGAAGTAGATGTTCGAACTGACGACACCGTTCAGGTTGCCCCAGCCGATGACGAAACCCAAAACGACACCTCGCTTGTATACGCCCTCGATGTTGTTTGCCATCCAACTGATAGTATTGGAGATGCAAGGATAGATACCGAGGGCTCCGAGGAAGGTGCCGGCGTACTTTACCACAGGGTCGGTCGAGCAGGCAAGCATCAAGAACCCGGCGACACCGACGGCACTAACGACTATGTTGCAGAGACCGCGCTGGCGGGTTCGGTCGGCGACGAAGCCAATAACGACGGTAAGCACGGCGGCGGCGGCGTACGGAGGCACACTCAGAAGTTGAGATCGGACAGTACTTGTGCTCCAACCCAGCTCCTGGATGATGCTGGGCAGGAAAAGCGAAAAGGCGTATAGGGGCATGTCGCAGCCCATGTAGATAACCATACCCAGCCACATCTTCCAGTCCTTGAGGCCGTCGAACAGATAGCTCATCTTCCATTCCTCGTGTTCGGCCGATGATTGCTGATCTAACTTCAGACGACGGACTACGCGAACACGGTCGGCATCCGATAGGAAACGAGCCTGGTCGGGGAAGTCGTGCACCATCCAAAACGACGCGACGGCGAAGACGACGGTTAGCAGTCCCTCCAAGATGAAAATCCATGCCCATCCGGGTCGGTTACCGATACCGTCCATCAATTCTATCGCAGCGGCGAGCAGGCCACCGAAAGAGCCGGAAAGAGCAGCCGCGGAGAAGAAGATGGCCTGTGACGAGTAAGCGACATGAACAGAGCAAACAAGCAAAGCGCACAAGTGGCAGGTTGACATACAGCACGAACACCAAACTCGGAGCGCTTGTACCAGCACGAGAGGTAGTAGTTGACACCAGGGAACAAACCCGCCTCAGCGAGCCCGAGAAACCATCGCGCAGCCATAAGTCCCGAGTAGTTGTAGACGAAACCTGTACCAGTCATAGCAGCACCCCATAGGATCCTATCGATTCGGGTAACACGACGTTAGTGGACATTTTTTTCGGCTGGGACCCGACCGATCGCGGTTGCAGACTTACATGATGATTGGGATGAACACGGACGGCCGCATCTTCTTGAGCAGCACGTTGGTCACCGGCTCAAAGACGGAGTACGAGATGAAGAAAATGGTCAGGGTTTCGTTGTACTGGCTTGGTAACTTCAGATGCAGGTCATCGGTGAGATGTGCCACTTTGGCATTGCCGATGTTGGATCGATCCAGAAAGGCGAGCAGATACAGAATGCAGAGCTAGATGATCACTGTTAACCACCTATAGAATAATACATCAATTTTGCGAAATCAGCGTACCCATGGTATCAATATCCAGTCTAGTCGACGAACCAGTTTGCGGTCCTGAATGTGCAGGTTAGTCATCGCGCTGTTATGCGCCTGTCGGAATGGTGCTCACAATCTCATCTTTCTCGTGCTGGCTGAGATGAGCATCGGGGTCGGGCGGTAGTCCATCAACAACGACGTGACCGTTTTCGGAGTCGTGCGAAGTTGAGGGCTTCTCCTCGAAGTCGCTCATGGTGACTTAAAGTTGCGCACTGCTGCGTCTTTGTTGCGTGTATAGTTCTTACGGTCTAACTCTATTTGCGCGTTGCGATAAGAAAGACCGGATAGAATGCGTAGAAAGTAACGATGCTCTAACTAAAATGCTAGAGAGGTAGGCACGTTTTTCACAATCGGGGTCAGTTCAACTTAAAAGGCATCCGCGAGATGACCTAGGAACCCGAAAGATTACCCAAGGGACCGGTGTATAAAGATGAGATTTGACAAAGTGAAGAGAGGGAGGTAAATGAAGGATCAAAGCATCTTGGGAGGTGGAGCCGTAGGTGTAGATGTTAGATGTACTTGAGGTGGGTAGGGGAAGCCGCTTGCTTAGTACTCAGCGCTGGACACAGGGACATAGGATGTGCGCTGGTGTACGGTAGACAATAATAGCCCGAGTCCAAGACCAGGGATCGTAAGGCTACCGAACTGAGTGGACGGGGAAATGGAGATAGCGGCGAGGGCCAGGGGTGGGCGGAGGAGGATCGGCGGTTTATTAAATGGAGAGAGCACGGGGTTACTCTTTCTTTGATAAACCACCTGCAGGGGGGGTGGAAAGTTGACGTATTAACGTATTAACATGGATAAGCTAAAAGCAAACATCACCGAGGTGGGCTACTAAAAAAACATATGCTAAACTCGACAGCTTAGAGGTCAAAACAATCTTGACGACCCTAGAGCAGCTAGGGATAGCCTACCAAGTATAAGTGAGTGCCTCGTAGCCTGCCTAAGATTGCTATGCACGACATGGTAAGCCCTGATGCGATGTAGATGTTGGAGATTCGGGTCCAGCAGCATGCCCTACCTAATATCAATTCACTTTACCGCCACATTACAACAACCGAACATACTACCTAGGTACTTAACGATTTATTGTCGAATCAAACTGATTAAAATGAAGGTATTTTATATACAATACATGGATGCTATGGAATGTAAGTAGGAAGCTGGGCCATGTATTGAACTATGGCAGTGGCGTCACCAGGGTACCATGAAAGCAGTTGGAGATGGATTCATCAGGTAGTGTTGCGGTAACCTTGGCTTCTTGGGGCGGCTTCTTGGGCGGACAGGCTAGTCGTAATCGGTTCTAGAAGCCGGCCTGCGGTGTTGCACTTTGCTGACTTGGGATCGGTCGAAGCCAAGAATACCACCTAGGTAAGTCGAAGACCCCTGTGACGCACACTTACTGAGGCTTACGCCCACTACTACCACTCTGTTGTTACGAAGTCGAATTTGTCAATTGTCAAAAACGTTTTGCATTCGCGTGGAGCCGTTACCTTGAGAAGCTTAAATGATTAATTCGTTAATTCGTTGTGCTATGTAAGGGAGCTTTAGCTTGGTTACCTCTTTACATATAGACTGGTTGGTGGGAGATTAAGCTGATTGAAAGGATTAAAAGGCTGTTCAACCCCAAACAAATAGCCTCGCAATCTCTCTTATTCTTGCGCTATATTTTACAGTTCGCGAGTAGTAGCATCTGGGAGGGAATCATGTTCATACTTCGCTGTTCGACTCCTGTGGTTCTGTCGGTTAATAAGTCTGGCGCCGAAACCTTTCAGCTCGGTTCTCACAATGCTTCAGCCGCATTGATGTGCCATTGCGACGAAGCTGATCGGTGAGACTCGAAGGGAAGTTGATCGCACGATCTATACACTTTCTCCTCTCATGTCCAATAGGAGGCCACATTATAACTGACATACTAGCACAAAATCCCACGTTGGTCTCTGACATGTCTTAGGGTCGGTCCTACAATTCTGTATCGCGAACATTTTGCATCACCTACCTATTGGCCCATTTGAATGGTCGAATGCGGGATTAGCCGAAGCGATTTTCGGCTATGGGTAACAAGACCTGTGATATGTAGTAATGGGGTGTACTATTTTCATATTTGTTGAAGCTTAGCAAAACATTTGAAGTCATTGGCAAAGCTGGTCGTTGTGGATTTTTCTTCGACGTTATCCACTTCTTGTCGGCGCATCTACACCCCTGCTAGAGCACTGGGCAAGCTACCCCGCGTCGATGGATCCTTGGGGTCATGCCCGCTCTAAAGGAACCAAACAAGGATGAGCCAAGGTTAAACTAGTACCTTGTATTCGGCCCCTTAGCCCACTACATCCCGCTGAACTTTCTCGGCCGCCAGTGCTCAGGTGGTTAGATACGGGGTATCAAGTAAATCTTGTACCGAGCTGCTTTGTTGGGGCTCCAGATCGGCATTCATTACTGTACCATCTTTTTGTATGCAGCAGATCGGTCACGACAGGCGGTTGCAAAGACAGATCCGAGTTCGAGAGAAAACATTTCCAGTGTTGTTACGAAAAAATAGAACTTAAAGAGTGGGGGAATCGTACACCTTTGGGCGCTATTTGACCGCCTTTCATTTCTTTACGCCACAACTCTTAAAAAATAGGGGCAGATAGCACAAAATGTCATATAAATTCAGATGACATGCGCTCCCATACGTGTTCCCAATTTGACGATTGGGCATGGCACGTTCCTGGATATACCATGCTCCGTTATTTTGACAAGGATACCTTGGTATTGTCGTAGGACAACCTGAAGCTAATGCAGCTGTCCTTTCAGCCCACTCGTTTCTTGGACGAGTTCTGGGAGCTGGGCACGTATGCTGCTAGCCTTCCTGCTGTAGACTCGAAAGGACGACAACTAGCTCCTGGTTGTATAACTCAACGTACCTGCTTTAAGTTCGAGGCCCGAACCGCAACTACTTATATGCGGTGAGGCCGGAATGCCTATTACGGACAACTCAGAAAACGGATTCTATATTGTGGCGTCCTTATCCGCCTACCCGTTACCTAGAAGCTAGGCACAGGGGCTATATAAACCTGTGATAGGAAAAGGTCAAATATTTGTTACGTCGTTTCCAGTTAAAGGGTTCGAGGACACAATAAATATGTTTGGTGTCGCAACCAAACCGTGTCTCTTATTCTAAGACCTAGAGCGTGGTCCATATTGAGGCCGCGGACCCGACACTCAGGGACGCAGATGGGTCGACGCGTAATTTCGTCAAGAAAATTTCTCACGGAAAGCGGATATGCTGCCGCATGGATATACGGGTACATGCTTGAACTCGCATACCCGCCGCGTGCATGAACAATGAGCGGCCGGTCGTGCTGTGCTCTACTGAACACGTGCCGATCCTGCGAGATTCGGAAGCTCCGTGACACTGGGCAGAAGGATCATGACACTTTTCTGGGACGCGGTAGTTGTCTTGACTTGAGGATATGAAGGTGTTCGAGATTTAGAGCTATGTCGAAGTAGCCTTCAACAACGCTCTTCCGCACTGGGACTAAAATGTTGTACCTTAGTGCGAGATGTCTCGGGCTCGTATCAGGAGATGTGTCCTGCTTCTGACACCGAATGATGGAAGACGCCGCGGACTCGCTCCGGCATGCTGTAATGGACATGGTGAAAATGCTGCATCCTTGGCCCTGCGCGTGATCGTGTTTGTCCAGCAAGGTCTGAGTACCGGTACGTGTTCATGTGTTGGACAAACAATTTTCAAAGTAAGGGAAGCCTGACTAGGGGCAACATCCGGCGAGCGCAATGATCTCGTATAGATTAAGATAAATGTCCCACTGTATGAAATGTACCATGCTGTCGGAACGAGCCTCTACGTGTGTCTTATGTAACCCGGAGATAAGGATTTAGACCGGCGTTCGGCGTTTTAATAATGCGTTAATCTCATGTGGGGTTCGTTGTTAAGTATCTCGGCCGTGATATCTTAGGTCAGCAGCGAAATAAGTACTAAAGTGAGTGGATAACTGACGATGTGTCGATTTTCATCCTCACAAGTTCGATTCGGTCTTACTATGACTAGTACGTACTAGCTTTGACGTGGCGAAGGGATTTCGGAAATATGAATGGGCTCAGGTAGCTGGCCGTAGATATCCACTCACGAAAACCCAAGCTGCTTCCGATCAACCTGGCTTGCTTCCGTTGCCAAGCTCCGGCACTCCTTGCTCGATTTTACGGGACAACTCGGATCCTGACCGGGACTAGTAGTATGGCTAAGAGTGTTTGCATTATTGGTAGGTAGGGTACCTAATTTGTGCTCATGATACTGCCAGATTCGAGTTCTTAATTTACTCACACGCGACCTAGGCGGCGGCCCCTCTGGCCTCGTTGCAGCGAAGACGTTATTACATGACGCGCCTGCAAATTCGTTTAAGGTGACCATCTTCGAGGCCCAGTCCAGAATTGGGGGGTTGTGGCCTACAGCTAAAAACGATGGCGACGGTCTCGTGCATCCGCTCATGGCAACCAACCAGAGCAAGCATACCGTTCAGTTTAGCGACCTTGCCTGGCACGACTCCGTTCCGGAGTTCCCCAGGGCATGGCAAGTCGGTCAGTACCTGGATCGGTACCTGGATGTGTACGGAGGTGCCGACATACGGCTTGGGCACAAAGTGGCGAAGGCCGAGTTGCAGGACGGCGGCACGTGGAAGGTACAGACAGAGTCGAGCAAGGGATCTGAGACGGAACTGTTTGACTACTTGCTAGTAGCTACCGGATTTTTCGGCAAGCCAACATGGCCGGACTATATACTTAGGGAGGCGGACGTGCCTATTATTCACAGTAGCAAGTACCGAGACTTCAAGAGCCTTCTGGGAACATCAAGCCGTCGAGGAAGTAAAATTCTCGTCGTCGGTGGACAGATGTCGGGTATTGAAACCGCCGCCACTGTCGCGACCCATCTCTCATCCGTTATCCATGCACCCGGGGAGAAGATTGTTGAAGAGCCGGAAAAATACTCCATACATCATGTCATCCACCGACCGTCTTGGGTCTTTCCTCTCTTCACATCTCCCAAGGTAAGTGTGCGATCATGATTCCCCTGGATCCCTACCTAGGTTCATGTGCAACGTGTTACTAACCAGCAAATAGCCAACCGCATCTGCGCCGCCATTCCTCCCGTGCGACTTGCCTTCTTACAATCTAGCTAATCGTCCGCAACCCCTGACGAATAGTCAAGGGCATATAAGCGTCGACACGGCACGTGTTTTGAATTCCATCTATGAGTCAGTTTTGGGAACGAATCAGTCCGACTTTTCAGCAGAGGCAAAGGTTGATGGCGACTTCCTCGACGAGCAACCGTTCGTGGCCATGAGCTCCCATTATATGGACTTTGTGCGGTCGGGTCTCATTAAGATTAGCAGAGGCAAGATGTCGTCAATATCCGGGAATGTGGCTACCTTGTCGCCTACGGATGAGCAGATCTCTGATATCGCCGCTGTCATCTTGGCAACTGGTTTTGATCCATCTCCGTCACTCTCTTTCCTTCCTAAGTCAGTTCTTGATTCTATTTCCCACTCACCCTCGAATCCCAACCTACCCGTCGCGCTTGCCTTTCACGGCACGCACCATCCCTCCCTACCCACATTGGGTTTCGTAGGTCTCTACCGCTCGCCATACTGGGGCGTCATGGAGATGCAAGCGCGCTTCGTCGCGCACATGTGGACGAACCCATCTCCCTCTTCCGTGCTTCAGCAAGCACTCGCAGACGACGACAGCATCGCGCGAACGCTAGCCCTACGAGCCGACCCGCGAACCTCGCAGTTCCCGATGGGCGACTACGCCTTCCTGATGCAAGAGTTCGCGCGCGCGCTCGACATCCCCATCGGCGCGTTCGGCAGCACGCCGCCGCTCGCCAACGGCAAGGCCATGGACATCCTGACGCCGGCGCGGTACGCGTACCCAGAAGTGCAAAGCGACAAGGCCCAGGAGGAGGCGGCGAAGAGCCTGCG
>JAOXNQ010000003.1:660113-690071 GCA_028571165.1 Hypoxylon perforatum
ATATAAATATTTTTCTTTGTATCAATTGGAAATAAACTCGGATCCTCATATGAATGCTTTTGTTCATTCCAAATACCAATACCGATTCTTTCGAATGCTCCCTCAACGCGGCAAGATCCCCTTAGTATAAGGAACCATGTTATATTACTTTCGTTTTTTTTATCAGTAACCTCGAGGTTGAGAGGCTGTTTCTTGCAAGTGAAGAGGCTAAAGTAATAGTATGCGGCTTTAGTATCATTCTGTTCCTGTTTCCACCAACAGCCTTGCTTGTTACATCGACCATTGGGCTGGCAAGAGGCCTGGGCGTCATCTTGCCTCATTATCGAGCTCACTGGTCGATCTAAGTATATTTTAACTAGGCGTAAGCTTGGTCGTTGTACTGGTCGTAGTGTAAAACATGACTCTGGGGAACTGTTTTGAGTCATACCTGACGTTTGATGTATGTGTTCTCCGATTGTTGTTGGCTCAACGGGTACCAGGTTTCCTTGTAACGTAATGCGAACACCTTCGGCGGTAGGAGACCCGTCCGCATGTATTCCCTTCACACCTCTGAAAAAGCACATGTCTGTTATGCTAGGTCTAGCGGCGGTCGTTAGGTCCCAATCGGACAAGTAGTCATAGTCGATGGCTCCATCATAGGATGTCCACGACCATGAAGGGAAGCCTTCCCGACCCGTGGAATTAGGGCTGGATTTAAAAGTAGCCGCTCGCCAGGCTAAATCAAAGCAAAAGCTATTTTTCCAAAGTCCAGTAATATACCCGTTTTTGACAAGATCTCCGTTCTGGCTCCGACTTATAATGCGGGCTAGTCCAGCGAGTGCCACCAGCTTATCGCTCTGACGGGAAAGTGAACGCTGCGAATAGTCGGATACTACCTTTCTCCATAGCTCATTGACTCCTGCAAAGCTCTCTTTGGATCTAATTCCTGCGACGTAGTCTAAGTGCTGATGATGGACATTGTCGATATTGTAGTCTGCTAGCGGTAGTCTTCTCCTTCTTAACAGGGCGCCAAGCTCCATAAGACTAAGCTCGTCTCGTCCATGCTTCGTAGTGATAGGCTGCCACACACAATGCCCACATTCGCAAACTTTGCGGCATGAACACTCCCAACTCATTTCATTTCCATCGAAACAGAGACTTCGTTGAGAGAGCAGTGCCTCCTGCAAACACCAACCTCTCTTATTTAGAGAGTATTCCTCGTTCTTCGGTTCCGGTCGAATTAATACCTCTTGTGAGGTATCCTGAAGCGTGAGTTGATGTTGCCACCCAGGAAGACCAAAGCGCTGTTTTCCGAGGAATCCCATTTTGCAGCTACTCGGCTCTAGTGCTGTAATCGTGAGTTGAGCATTGAGGTAAATGCGATCCATCATGGATGCATCATGATGCCAGGCATTGGCATCATCCTGAACAATGCAAAGTGAATCTACCCATAGATATGGTATATTAAGGCCTCGGCATACATTGACAGCGTCTTGTACGCTTTTAGGCATGGAATCTACCGGAATCTCTCTGTAGTGACTTTGAATGTTGGATTTCGTTGTTCTGAGAACGTTCTCTGTAAGTTCCCCCCAGCAATAACTAAGGCAAGCGTATGCTGTTGGTCGAGTGGGCTTCATTAAAAACGGCTCGCCTGCTTGTTTAACACTGAGGAGACGCCGGGGATTGAAGTTCACATCAGGCGGTTTACAGGGCGCATCATACTTCATACACTGGGAGAGCCATCCGGCAGCTCGATCAAAGGCCGCCTTCGTTGTAGAGTCTTCCACGACATCCCAATTTCGACATATGTCCTCCCACATTGTTTCACTTGGAGCGGGAAGTTGACTTGGTGGTTCGGGGTCCTTTTGTGCGTGTATGAGTTGGCCTTGGTCGCAGCAAGTCGATGGGTGACAAAGAGGTCTAAACTCAAGTCGGCCATTCCTTCTTAATGGTCGTTGTATGACATTGAATGAGAAGTCATTCTTCCAATCCACTTGGCCCAGCCTTTCAATAAGCATTTTACGGAAATGTACTGTTTGGAAATTCTTTTGGCCATAGTCCACTATTCTGATACTGATGTGTGTTCGGACGTTCTTTGGACTTATGATCCAACCGGGCATGTAGTCCTCCACCGCTTCGAGGATCAACCCACAAATAGGGCATTTCGATTGACTACATACCATTCGCTCTAGAGTAGTATCTTTATAAGATATTGTTGTAGGTCGGTATTCTGGATGATGAAGAGAACAGAAGGCCATCGTCTAGGAGGTAGGTACTTTGAGTAGCCCTACCCTCTACACTAGATAAGTGACAAAGTTAGGTAGAGAATGATGGGTGACAGGCGTATTGATGACTCTCTGACGGAAACATAACCCAAGGTGCGAACACGACAGAAGGTCTTGGGGAGACTTTATCACTATCTAGGTATGGTATGTAACAAGGCTCTAGGCTTTCTTTCCCTCAGTGAGTACAGCATCACGCAGCCCTTCCCCAACAATTATCCGATCACACAGCCCCACTAAGCCACCTCGGATGCCGTAAGGCCGCCGCGAACCCCATATCGTACCTATGGAGCTTTCTTTTTAGGTAGATATGTATGTTTCAGTTGAATACCTAATCAGTTTTGTTTTCTTACAGTGAGTAGGAAATACCTATCATTGTAAGACTCGATTGAAATGGGGACATCATGAGCGTAGGGAGTTGAAAAAGGAGGCGTCCCCCTTATATGGGTTATTACATTAGGTAATCAATGAATTCTCTAATAGATCTACGGGGGTACTAGTCGCAGTGTAAAGCATAGAAGACCTCATATTAATACTATATTTTCGAAGACATGATTATTATAATCTCTTATATTCCATATTTTCGTACGAACAAGGAGTGTTATTGATTTGGGCTGATAACAAAGATCAAATTGAGGATAGTACTTACTCTACGACTATCTGTCATTGAACGGCTCTGTATTTTTAATAAGGTAATCTCTACGAAGATAATAGGTATCTCAGCGGCCGCAGTATATATATGACGCATTAAATCTAGCATTACTCTAGAATATTCGTTGCGAAAGCACCTACTCAATGGAGTCAACCTTGGCAATCGAGTCCAGATATGCGGTCCCTTACGCAAAATGCCACACGGCTAATCGTGCCAAGAGATCGACGATAACATGCAGGTACTTAAGAATCGAAACAGATAGGATAGCTTCGGATAGAAGGGACAGGATATAAGAGGTCAGCCTGCTAAATGAGGCGTCATGCAAAGCAGCCATCAACGCCACCAACGCCTAGCTATCAAGATCGCTGCCTAAACAGGACAATTAGAACAGCTAGATAATAGGCATAAAAAAGCACTAACCCCTCTTGAAAGAGAGGAGAGAATCAAGCACCTTAGGACCCAAGTATTCTCAGTCGAATCGAACCTCAAGTTCTAAGCTCTGTATATTAGCCCTTGTCGCACGAAAGCACCTACGAGGACAACTTTATCATGTTATGTTATATATTAGACGTTGAATCCTTAAATATATGTGGCCCCGATGTCGCGGTGTGGAGGGGTGTGCAGACCTAAGGCGGCGAGTACCTTGTCTTGACCGAAGAAGTTGGTGCGGCCTCAGTATGTTCAGTGCTTCAAGTTTCATCTGCTATCTTGGTATGCAGTTGTCGCTAGTAACCTGTAGGTAAACATTGAATCAAGAAACAAATGGAGGGCTCCCTGCTATGGCCAACGCTTAACATACCAGATCACAGAAGACGTCTAATCACAAAATAACACTTACTCATTTCATCTCTTCATTAGTATAATACGCGTACGCATATATTAACTACCTGCCTACCTATCGATCGGTTCTCGACTACCAGTACGTGAGAAATCTCCCAGCGTACCAAAAACACACACACGAAGTAATGCGTTTAGGAACAAAATCGAAAAAAGGACCAAACTAGGAAGTATGTACTTTAGTTGTGTTCGTGTCTATCAATGATATCTCTTCACAAAAACCCCTTCCCTTCTCCAGAACGTATCGAATTCGTGCCTCATTCCGATACATGTTCGCCCTCCAAGACTTCATCTTCATTGGGGTGGGGGGAACTTGGAAGGGAAAGGGGGGAGAATCAACAAGCAAGTTTCTCCGATTAAGAAAAACAAAGAGAGCAACACCGTCGTCGTATTCTCTCATGGTTTCGTGATCATCATCATGATTATTTACCGCCCCTATGGCATGCCCGCCCGAAAACGAAAAAAAAAAACATAAAACCGTATAACGCCAAAATGCAGCAAGACCCCGCTTATATGGGATGCTAGCTTAACCCGTAGAGCCCGAAGTTGGAAGAAAATCTCATAGAATTTCCTTCAGTTGTTGCTTCTGTCTCGGCGTTAAGCTTGTCGGGAACTTGATGCTGTACTTGATGATGAAGTTGCCGCGCTCGCCCTGTCTCTTGGATATGGGCATGCCTAAGCCGGGGTACGTATCTGAGCTGCCGGGACCCGTAGGACCGCCCTTCTCAACGTTGAGCTGCTTGTTGTCGATTGTCGTTATGGTTCGCTTCCAGCCGGTCAGGGCCTCCTTCAGATCTAGCTCGATAGTGTGGATTAGATCATCGCCGTCGCGAGTGAAGAGAGGATGCGGTTTCTGGTTATCGCGTTAGCTCGGAATATCATAAGGGAGAGAATCATGTTAGACTGGGTGTTAATTCGCTTACCTCCTCCACTATGAAGTGTAGATCTTGCTTTCCGCCCTCTTCCTGATCACCGACGCCCTTGAACTTGATCTTGCTACCCTTCTTCAAGCCGGGCTTAATAGGCACCTCGAGGACTTGATCCGTAGTAGTTCGCTTGCCAGTCTCGTCAAAGCTCTTGCGCTTGATCTTCATCTTCTTCGTGACACCGGTGAACAGCTCTTCCAGCGAGAGCGGCAAGGCACGCTCGACGGTAGTAACATCGGGTGTTGCCTCCCTCGCTCCGCTGCCGCCGAAGGGATCTCCGCCGCTGGGGTAGTTGCTGCGCATGCGAGTTCGGCCAGCGCTGCGAGGCATGCCGCCCATGCCACCTCTGCTAAAGATGGGGTCGTCGTCGTCTGCGACCGAAGTACCGCGCATGAACTCGGCGAATATGCTTTCCGGACTGCTGAAGTTAAAAGGGTTCGAGCCGCCACCGCCGCCGCCGGTACTGAAATGGAACGTGCGAGTGCCTCCTCCTCCCGGCATGCCTCCGGGCATACCGCCAGGCATACCCCCAAAGTCGAAGCCAGCGCCGGAGAAGCCGCCAGGCATGCCACCGCCACCCCCAGCGCTGGCGAATGGGTTTTCGCCCGGGGGCGGTGCGGCGCCCCCGCGAAGTAGGAATTCAAGGCCGAATTGATCGTACGTCTTTCGCTTCTCGGGGTCGGAGAGGATCTCGTAGGCTTGTGAGCACTCCTTGAACTTCTCGGCAGCGGCAGGGTTGTCCTTGTTCTTGTCGGGATGCCATTTTAAGGCTGCTTTTCTATGTGGTTGTTAGTATTCCGCGAGTTGAGGTAGCGAAGGGGCGGCGAAGTCGGCATTGGGGGGTGGGGTACACTTACCGATATCCCTTCTTGATTTCATCTTGGGTGGCGTCGGGTTTGACGCTTAGCTGGTCGTACAGCTTCGTCTCTTTGACCATCTTGACTGATGTCTAAGAATGGCGCGGGCGAGTTTGATGTCTGCAAGGGAAAGAGGTGCAATTGGGTTTTGTACTTGCGTATTGCGTGGGGGAAAGTCGACACAAGGATTAGCGGTAACAAAAGTGTCAGTGTTGTCAATGTTACCAATGTCTTGACAAAAGAATAAAGAGCAAGAAAAAGTGTTGTCAATTTCGCAATCAGTTTACGTAGACAGTTTCGGTGAGAGAGATCAAAAGCGAGGTGTTTTAGTAGCTTCGCGTACTGCACCGCCGCTTTTTCTTTGTGGTGGGCGGGTTGGTAGAAGATTCGGGAATTGGCGATGGCGGGTTGAATGGCGGGTTGAGAGACAGTGAATGGTCGACAAGTGACGTACGTTTTTGGTTGCGGATAAGTGGGCACGATAAGCCAGTTATGGATGTACCAAGGTACCTATTTGTGCTTGTGACTTATGCAATGTTTAGGGTTGGAGCAAAGTATTCGATACTTCAGGGCAAGATCTCCAGTTGCACAGGATCAGGTGATAGGGAAGGGAGCTTAAAATCGTCGCATCCCCCATTGAAAGCTCGCGGATCGTGGGACCTTGGCACAAGATGCGGAACCAATAAGCCAATAAGACCAAATCCGACTTCCTCCTCTCCTTTTTTACCCGTTGAATTGGGGCCGGAAATAATGCAATTTCTGTGGCTTTAGGTAAGAGATGTCCACGGTGTATTAGGTGTTTTCAGCGTATAGCAGCTTCCTCTATTAGGTACTGGACTTAAGTTTAGCGGCAAATCCAATGCATCCAATACAAATGCTTGCCGCGCCTAAGCGGATTGCGGGGGGTTTGCGGAGGGCACTTTAATAAGAAGCAGAACTGGCAAATCTTGGTCTTGATGATACAATGACATGCAAGTAAATAAAAAGTCTGTTACGCTCGATTAGACGAGAGTAATCAAGTTTTACACGCTCGGATTGTTTACGAAGCGAGATGTAGAGGAAAGATCCTACGTGAACAAGCAGCTGTAGAGTGACAAAGATAGAAAACAAAGTATCTCGTGATACCTCCAACTGCCCAGTCAGCCTCCATTTCCGGTCGAATTACGTAGAATGTTCTAGAACTTATAGTACCTCAGTACTAGCGCTAGTATGGTATAAATACCTATTAGCGCGTACATTTCAATATCGTATTTCGATATCATGTAGAAAAAAGTTTGATTGTATTAAGGATGGTTAGAGAGGTTGTAAAGTGTAAAAAAGCACCTCCAAGCTAAAGCTCTGAAATACATTGCTTCGCACTTTCTTGATTTGTATCTTCCATCTTAGGTATATATACGTAACAAACTTATCCTCGTATACATATGCTTAAGTATTATGAGCTTGAAATAAATACCCTAAAATTTCTCATCTAAAACGAATTAACCGTTCCCTATCCAGAAGGCTCCTCTTCTAAAAGTCGAACAATTTTTCTATATCGGCCACTTGACGAGCCAAAGACAACCTGATACCCATCTCTTGCACGAAGAAAATACAGGCGTGCTTTTCCCCTGTCATTCCGCCGATAGAAAAGGCGTCCGAGATTTTCAAGAGTATTTAATGCCGGGGGGTAAGTTTTTACCATTTCCATGCCTAAGGCCTTCTCGTAGCCTTCCAGTGCTTGCTTATACATTGCTTCTGCATCTCCTAATCGGCCTTGTTTCGCATAAAGATTGCCTAGGTTGTTGACTGTATGGAGCGTCGATGTGTGATCCGGTCCCCATGCCTTTTCCTTCCCTTTTAGTGCTCGCTTGTACATTGCTTCTGCATCTCCTAATCGGCCTTGTTTCGTATAAAGATTACCTAGGTTTTGGACTGTTTGGAGCGTCGATGTGTGATCCGGTCCCAATACTTTCTTGGACCCTTCCAGTGTTCGCTTATACATTGCTTCTGCATCTTTTAATCGGCCTTGTTTCGCATAAAGATTGCCTAGGTTGTTGACTATACCGAGCGTCAATATATGATCCGGTCCCAATACTTTCTCGTACTCTTCCAGTGCTCGCTTGTATGTTGTTTCTGCATCTCCTAATCGGCCTTGATCCGCATAAAGATTGCCTAGGTTGTTGACTGTATGGAGCGTCGATATGTGATCCGGTCCTAATGCCTTCTCGTAGCCTTCTAGTGCTCGTTTATACATTGCTTCTGCATCTCCTAATCGGCCTTGGTCCGCATAAAGATTTCCTAAGGATCTGTAAACCCATTCATCTCCTTCTCCTTCCTCCTTGCTTGTTTTCATCCTTATCCAACATCGATCCGCGTGCTTTAAAAGTCGACGCCGCGTAAACCAATACTCCCTTACATCTTCACTCGGTACATGCCTGCCCACGCATTCCCTTGCTACTCGTGCCATTTCTATACTTTTCTCATCCTCGTCCTCATTCAGGATATGCTGGGTCCAAGAATGTACACACCCGTGCATACTATAGCCCTGTGACTCCCCTCCCCTATCCATCATCGATGCATCTTCCTCGACAAGGCCATGATTATACAGTACTCGAATCGCCGCATCAAAACGGATTTTATCGGCCACAATTCCGTGAACATATTCTTTTCCGTCACTCGACAATCCTTCCCGTAGCAACTCATACCATAAATCCTCATTGTCAAAGTACGCCCACAGACGAAGCAACATGGCTGACGCGGGATTCTGGTCTCGAATGTGCGCGAAGGAGATATTCCAAGTCGAGTATAGAGCACGGTCTTCGTACGACACGATTTGCGGGCTGCTCTCCTGTAACTGTCGCCACGACTCTTTGTATGACGTGAGGTAGTCGGCGAACGTCGTGCAAGGGACCCCTTTCAGATATGCGCCGGCCGTCGCGAGGGCCAAAGGAAGCCCATCCAGACGCTGAGCAAGGGCCCCAGCAGCTTCGTCTATGGAAATATATAAGCAACCAAGTGACCCAAACAGGGCTTCTTCACGTACCTTGATCAACCCCCTGTCGATGCGAGGTGGAAGCCAAAATCTCGACACCACTTTTCGGGTCTATCAATTTCTTCAATCTGATATACGTACCTAACTCGACCTCACCGGATCTGGTCGTTATGATAACAGCCCCGTGGTAGGTGCTTGGAAGGAACGGTCGGATATCGAATGCTCGTTGCGTTAAGTCCTCATCCTGCGCCACGGTTTGCTTGCGCTTATCTGCTAGCATCGTACCAGATGCATCTCTGTTGCTTCTCCTATGGATATTTTTCGTAACACCAAATTTGGGATTGTCGTAGTTATCATAAACGACGATCCATCTGGTATTCGCAGGCTCCTCCAGCCATCGCTTTACCGCCTCTGCACATTCGTCAAGGTCCCGATTCTGGACAGCATTTCTCATATAAATGACCGATGGATACTGCCGGTGTATCTGCTGAGCTGCTTGCATGAAACTCTGCCGTAGCGACGTTACGTCTCTTGCGTTCAGCCAGATCACAGCAGAAAAATGTTTTTGGTGGCGCTTGATATACTCTCTAGCCAGCTGCGTCTTGCCCATGCCGCCGAGCCCGTGCAGTATAGCGGTCCGACGCTCGTCTCCTTTTCCGAGGATCTCATGCATTTGCCGGAGCTCGTCTTCTCTTGCTACGAAGCGTGGCACGTCGGTAACTTGTGACAGGTTAAGGGGGAGGGAGAACTGGGCGACGTGATTTCTTCGTGCTAACTCATGTGACATATATTAGAACTACAAATGGAATGTAGAATCAGCATCTATCAGTGCCTACCAGTATCCACACGAGCCTCCGTCTCCCATCGCGACCGGATGGTTTCCCCAGCACCCCTTGCCATGATCTGTAGGTTCTCCGAGACTTTTATGTAGCTCCCATCGTCTTTAGACGAGAATCTCACCATATGAGTATGGTCGGAGTGGATGCCGATTGCCTCGGCATCTGCTTGGCTAGGGACCACCGCCGACGCCTTTGGGACCACCTACATTGATTAGTAACTGCTTGCTAGAAGATGGAGAGCATCATGCACACACCAGAATACTATGGCCTAACAAGGTGGGTGTCTTATATGTCTCATAAGCAAACTTCGTCACGAAGTCACCGCTGATCGGTCCATACTGGCCAAGTTGCTGCTGTAACCACTCCGAGTCTCGTTCCAGATGCTTCAAGATGTGATCATCGGCCGCTACAAAGATCGAGGCAATGTCCACCAAGGCACGTCCTAGCTGCACACCATTCCCACCTTGATGGGGTGTGCCCATGAAGAGGATCCCATATGTTGACGTTTTGACCGATCGATGTTCGTGTTGCGCACCTTGACGAGCGGCGTCGGAATGGATAAGAGCCTGACAGATGAGTTAAAGTTGGAATATGTCCTAAGAGAACGGGAGCGCTCACGCTTTTGACCACAATGCCCCCCAAACTATGCGCCACAAAGATGATCGGTCGTTCGGTAGACTATAGCCTGTTAACTCTCCATACCAGCAGAATTATCAGGTACATGTAAAAAGGAGTAGCATACGTTGGTGAGAGTGCGCTTGCGAGTTAAGTCAGCCACAAGTTCTAGCGCATGGTCATACAAGTATTGGCAGCTCATCCGATCGCTAGCGTGCGTGTTGGCATCGTAGCCCCAGGTCAGGATCCGGACGTTTGGTAGGTCTACCCGAAGCAGGTCGCGTAGCCAGTGAATACCATTGTCCGCGGTCCATGTCTTATCTCGGTGGCCATTCAGCCCGTGAATCGCGACGATACTACATAGCAGTTTAGTTGGGCTTATTGCATTATAATACGGGAGATGGCATACTCGAGGCTAGCTTCAGGACAGTCATACACTACGTCGAGTCCCAAGGGCGATTCAGTGGCTGCGGTCGATGGCGACTGGGATACCGAGCTGGAAGTATGGCGACACAGTTTCGTAAATGGCTTTACAAGTCGTCGATGCATTGGGGAATTGAAACGTTAGTTCGACAGGCTCTTGGGATAGTGCTGAATAGGAGGTGCGGGCGTAAATCTATCATCTTCAATGTTGCTGGCGAAAATTGAAAAGACTGTGGTTGGATGCGGCTGACAATGTTGATTGGGGGCAGGGGGAACCCCCCTCCAGCCTGCCGGCGGCTTGCAGTTATGCAATACTCCGGAACTCCGAGGTGTCATTTTTCAAAATCATCGACACAATACCATTCGTAAAACTCATGCACTATTTGTAAAACTCATGCACAACCAATACGACGATAGATTTTTAATTGATTATCAGTCGAATTCATAGCACTCATAGGCAGGCGACTCACAGCTGTAGACTCAACTATCGCAAGGTTAGGGGGGACAAATGATGTTATGCTATAATGTTGATTATCCGGCCCTGGGTATCGTGGAAGTCATCGCCTGATTTATGTACACAACCTCGGGGATTCCTAACTGTATCCCCGAAGTAAATACTAGCTGGGCAGGTATGCAGCTAAACGCCATTGTTTTATCATCAATCAACGCCTCCGCCTGCACACTTGAGACCTTAGTACTCGCCTCTTGTGCCCCTTATCAAACCCCTAATGGATCATGACCTATATCTCCCATGCCATGCCATGCCATGCCATGCCACGCCCTAGAGTATCATACCCCAGCCTCATACCTCGTCATCATCATTATCAAGGACGCGTGACTCTATGAAGCGTCCTCATTAACCTTCGTGATGCTCGACATCCAGGTCGATATCCATAATATCCACCGGTTTGCCCTCCGCAGTAGAGCCCGGCCGTGTTAAGAATGGCGCGGGTCCACCGGTGCGCTCTTGCATCTCGGGCGACTTGGATATCTCCATCTCATCCAACTCGGTACCCGGCTGTGTCTCCTGGAAAGATTCGTGTGCATCTACAACGAAAGGTTCGCCCTCGTAAGTACCGTGATTCCCTCCTGGTACAACAGCACCGTCGTGCTTGCCGGACTGCGGAACAATGTCTCGAAACTCTTGGTGGGACACGCTAGGGAATTGCTGATCCTCGGACTGATGTGGATCAATGAATGTCAAATCCACATCATCAAGGTCGTCGCGAGAACTGCCGTGCGTTGCCACCGACGAACCTACACTTGGCTTCCCTCCTTCCCAATAAGGTTGAGTGGTTACATAAGATAGATTCTCCGCGGTGATTTCGGAGTGCTGTACACCTTCTTGTGGCTGCTGTGGCTGTTGTTGCTGCGCTTGAGCCTGTTCTTGTGCAAGCTCCTGCTGAAAAGAGCGATTGTCGGCTCGGGTGAACATCTGCAGATATTTAGTAATTATTCCCTGACATCTGACGTGTGACTCACTCGTAAAGCGTCTGACAACGGGATAGGATTCGCCTTCATAGCAGCTTCGGAGGCGTAGATGAGGATAGGATATTTGGATTCGGTCCCCGCTGCGTGAAGTACATCTTCCAGTGACACCCTCTGCCATAAACGGTTAGCAGGCATTTTGGAAAAATGCTTCTCGGCCTTAACATACCTCGGTCTTGATAGGAGAGGCGTCGCCTGATGAGTATCCTATCTTCCACCACTGCTCGTTGGGTTGGGACGTTTCATCCATCTCTATCAGGTCCTCTTCACCCCTGACGCATACATACGCCAGTTCTTTTGACAGTGTAACACCACGCAGAGAATATTTGTGTTTCGAGTTCCAGTATTCCGGGCGATAAGCTGGTCTTCCTCGAAAAACGAATTCATCGTTGTCAGCTTCGTGTTCTTGACATGTCAAACGTTTCTTGATTACTCGCATCATGTCCTGATACGCTTCTCTCTCATCCTCGAGCTCTATGGCTATGTTAGAAAAAAACGGATTTCCTCTTCTAAATGAAGGAATTACTCACGTTCTAGGTTAGCTTTCAGCTTTGCGAGCTCCTTGGTACATCCATCTATAACCCCTTTCCACTTCTGCATCCTCTCTTCCTCTTCCGGGAGGAACGTATAGGGGCCGGTCTTCGTTTGAATCTCATATAGGTCGTCGAGACTGATGTCGCCCCCATCTTCCATGCGGGCGTAGTGGTGGCGCCATTGCGCCGTTCTAGTCTGGGCCTGCATTAATGTTTCGGCCTGCTTGATTATTGCATTCAAGCAGGCAGAGAGGTCGTGCGGGCCTTTGGCTATCCCGTTTACCCTATGGCAGCGCTCGCCCTTGCATCTTGTCAAGCTTGCTCTCAGTATATCGTACACGCGTAGCTGCTTCTTAACTACGCGCATATGGAGCTGGAACTTAAGGGCAATGTCTTTTCGCTCTTTGACGTATCGATCCACGTAAAGCACGGCTGGTATTTCGCAAGGTTTCGATAGCCCCGTGCCATTGATTCGAATAGTCATCACCTCAGCAATGTTGGACAGCACGGCGTAGTTAGCCTCCTCCGGAAAGGTGTGGTCCAATGATAATGCATGCGTCCAGAGCAGATGGTCTAGGGCGTCGTAAAGTGTGGATACCTCGGCAAATTGCTCATGATCCAAGCTCACGTCGAGCAATATGAAGGGCGAATCTGCTCCTTCGTCATTATAACTATCAGCATCACTTTCGGGTCGAGATGCGTCAGCCTGCGGAGGGGCACAAGGCAAAATCGTGCCCACGGTGGTAATGGATTGTATGTCGCACTCAGGGTTGCTGCTGGCCGTAGTCCTTAGAGCATCGTAGAAGCTGTTGTCGATATCTGCCGTCCATACCCCATAACTGGGGTCGATGAGCTTGGTGTCGATGAGTCCATCGACTGTTCCAAAACTTCGTTCCGTGTTATCAAGGAACGCCATGAGTCGATGAAGCTCTTCAGAAAAATCCGGATGCGCATCATCACCCCAGACCGTCTCTCCCCGCGCCATCGCAGCTAGGTGTTGCTGCTTAAGGATAGGTAGTCCTTTCCACCATCCCGTGTTGTGTCCATAGGTCCTAGCTGGGAGTCCACATTGGAGGAGGACGTTTCTTACAAGTGGTATCTTGTGGTAAATCGACAGCAAGGACCCGGCATTGTGATCTTTGGTCTGTCGTAGAAAAGCTGGGGCGCTAGGATCTCGCTTTCTAGCGGAAGGGAGTAGGTCAGGCTCTGTGGCTTCCACGGCTGGTTTGGTTGGGACCATTGCCCACTGCTCAGTCTCGTACTCTGGTCGATTAGCCGGACCAAAATACTTAAAATTGGTCTCGTTATCTGTCACTCCATCTTCTTGAGGTTCAACCCCAGACTCAGCAGCTGACTCAGCAAGTGCTCGCTTAAGATTCGCATCTTCCTCAGCAGCGTTGGTCGGGGCACCTATGGATTATCAGCTTCTATTTCCAAAAGACACCCGAGTAGTGCCCACGACCTGGTTTATAGTCCAGTCAAGTATCTTACCAAAGGGAGATCGGTTGTTGGCTCTCGAGGGTGGTCTAGTCGGAGCACCACTATTCTGGTAGCTGCCAGGGGGAAGCTCGTCTGGGCCTTGGATGTTGAAAGCTATGACAGACGGTCAATGAATAATAGCAAATATATATAAGGTAGGTAAATATCGCACATATTGCTGTATCGTGTCTCTCGCCTTCACGATCCATGCTGAATTGCGACTCGTCGTACTTGTACTGCGGCAAACCAAATGTAAGCGATAGCTAGCGACGGAGTCGGGGATCTAGGAAAGGCAGATAGCTACCTTTTGGCTGTTGGGATCGTCAAAGTACTCATCGGTCGCGCGTTGAATGTTGTTATTATTTGCCTATACAAATAACATGTTAGTTAACTAGCGAGACTACAAGAAACACCCATCCAGCCATCATCATCATGTAGAAATGTTACATACCTTCAATCGAGTGGTAGCCTCCGCCCAAGGTAGGCCGGTAATGTCAGCGAACATTTGAATGTCCTCGAGGGACGGGTCGCCCATTGACGCCATCTTGAAGAAGAGAATAGACTGCCTCGTAGCTTTAGTAGCTCCAAGGTCGTGGGAAAGGGCGTTGTTGTGGGTTAAGCATCGAAGCCTGAGGTGATGGCGGGGGACGAACGCAAAACTGCGACAGCTCCTGCAATCATACTACCAAACTCGAGCTCGGTTGCCTAAGAAGACTGGTAGAATTTGGACGCTAAAACACACCTACCTTAGGTCCCCAGCATAGGAACTCTAGGTGATATACCGACGACGCGAACCCCAACTTTGCCTGGGAGCGGAAAGAGTTGCTAGGTAATTGCTGGGGACGGGAGCTATCGTAGGGCTATTCAGCTGAAGTTGCACTCTAAAAAAAGGTCTGTTGGGCCGATGATGCTATCGAACTTATCGGACTAAAGCCGCGCCAGATACAGGGATAATTAGCGTGAATAGAAGTTGCTGGAGGACAATCTTATCGTTGTAACGGTGGAGTCGTCGGTATCGATACGAGTAGGCCGCGGGGTCTACAACTGCTACCTCAGATTTCTAGTACTACACTACGATCCTAATATGTGAACTTCGGTTAAATACATATCTAATTTCTAATTCTCTTTGGGGTTACGAAGGTACTGGCCAAGAGTAGATACTACAAATTAACATGAATAGTTATATATCTCTTGCTCTTTGCCAGCCTCGCTATCCTTGTTATCCTTGCTATTCTTGTTGTTCTTGGTGATTATTGTGGTTGGTACCTCTGCCTATGTGTAACACTTTTAGTCCACACCTTCGTAGCAAAGCCCAGGCAAGCATATCATGATGGTAAGACAAATGAGTTATCATCACAGAACTGAGCCGGCACATAGTTTTATATCAAACACTCACTTCACAGCACATATCAAAAGGCAGACAAGAATAAGGCAACCCTGAATTTAGGGATGCCTTAAGTGGGTTGGGCTCAATAGTCATTGTCTTATCCATCTATGAACATGTAGAGTAGGTAGGGGTTGTAACGACCTTCATGTACGGGGAACCACTCTAGCTGAAGGAAGATGTGACATTTTCCCTAAAAGCACAAAGGCAACCGAAAAACATGCCGAAAATGCGACCGTGCGCTACGGAACTCCCCCTGAAACAAACGCCGGCTATGCAAATGTGTAAGTAGGAAGAGGGAAAAAAGAACGAGTCCGAGTAATGCATGGTTGAGGCGGCACATGCTGGTTCATGTCTTTGTCTCAGTTGTCATCGTCGTCGCTGGCGTTTTCCTCCTCTCCATCCTCATCGAACTCTGCCATGTCGGCCTCTTCGTCACCTGTGTCGCTGCCGCCGAAGTCCAGCTCCTCATCACTCTCGGCCCAGAACGCAGCATCGTCATCCGTGGACTTGGGCGGAGCAGGGGGCTCCAGGGTGGTCGGCATCACGAAGTCACTAGGGATGTCCTTCCTAGACTTCTCGACAATCTCCCTCGCTCGCTTGTTATACGCAGGGCGGTCGTCGCGGTACATGACACTAGCATCTACATTCGCGGGCGAGTTGATCTCGGGATCGTCCAAGAGGAGGAGAACCGATCGAAGGACCGACTCGACACCCTGCAGAGGAGACCAGCGCTCACTAGCTGCCTCACCCGAAGTGATATCCTCACCAGGTGTGTGCAAGATGGAGATGCAAAGTTTGCCCTCGGGGTAAACGTTGGGGTGGTAGATGGGGATGAGAAATCGGAAAGTCGGAGGCTGATAGGGGTACTCGTCGGTGAAGGTCATCTCAGCCTGTTACACGCGATCTGTTAGTGATTATTCATAGATATTCAGGGTTTGTAATTTGGTTCCTATTCACCTTGAAGTAGCCGCCATTGAAGGCGCTCTCGGGATTGACAACGATAAGTCCTAGGCGCCAACGAAGGATATTGTTGTTAACAAGCTATAAATAAATAAGTTAAGATGTAATCCAAAGTTGAAGCCAGGGCGCGTAGCACTTACATCGATGTTCACCCATTTCTCTTTCTCCAGCTCTAGCATCTCAGTCATCAATCGGTGCTTGGCACCACCGCCAACTCTGGAGGACGACATGATGAGGTGTGTGTGTGTTGGAATCAGTGAATGATCGAAGGCGCAGTATGGTCGGCAACACCAAAATGTGACTCGTGTGTCCTCGGACTCGACGCGAAGAAATCCTTATCAATCAAAACGCCACCGGAGGCCAATTACACCGATGATGGCTTCCAAGCCAGAGAGACCAAGACAAAAGACGCACGGGAGGCGCGCTTATTGAACCAAGTAGGAAAAGGAATTCGTGAGTCGTTAGTCAGTCCGACGTCGCTGTGTGGTCGTGAAGAGACAAGAAAGAATGAGATGGAGTTGGGAATGCGATGGGTGACGGATACAGTGTCAGCCAAAACGGCGGTTATGAAGTCTTAAATTGTTAAACTGCGATTCCTCGGCGCCTGACTCGCTCCCTTTAAGGACTCCGCCAATGAGGTAATCGGACAATGGGAGAATGAACAGCAGGAACAACCAAGGTGGATCAATAAGATCACTAAGGCACTGGGACCTGCCAGGGATGTCATTCACTGGCTGGGGTAACGGGGGAGGAACGAACTTCCGCCCTCGGGCAACTCGGTACCTTAGGCTTAGGTGCCTGCCTTAGGTAGGAAGTAGGTACTGTTTGTACCTGAGGTTATTAATAAGGCAGGCATGTACGTATCGAAATACGTCAAATTTTCATGCCTCCAACATAGCCGCGCAAACCTCGGCATGCCTTAGGTAGAACTTGTACTTTGTTCTCCGAAGCCTCCATAAGCCTCCATTATCAAACACATAGACAAGCACCGTAAAGATCTTTGTGACTGCATCTTTAGAGAATAGAGTATTGTTTCAAGAAACAAGGTTCGATAAAGATCTTTTATCTAATTAAGCGCTAGATTAGTATAGATGAAGGTGTCTGGGATGGAAGAAAAGCTTGAGCTTACATGATATCTCCAGCTTACATGTGTTGACAGGTTGACACCGCCAGAACTGACTAGAGATCGCTGTCGGATTAAATAGTGAGCTCTGGCTACCTAGACATGCACTTGGTAAATTCCATTCGTATTTACTTACATGTATGCCTGTTTTGATTGTGTCTGTTGAGGAGAAGTAAGGAGTCAAGGTCGGTATCTGACTATCAACTTTCAAATTACAAAATAGCTTACAAGACATGTTCTCATTCGAGTTTCGCAAGTTCTTTCGATATCGATCGTTTCTATCAACTTTAACATTGATCTTTTTACCCCTGAAAGACAGAGACTAAGGGTTTTGTTCAAGCCATGCTAAGTAATGGGGTCCCTTTTAGCAACGTATGTGAAGAAAGGAATTCGATTTAGGAGCTTGGATAAAATCATCGGCCTAGCGCCTCGATCAGCTCGATTTAGAGACGGAAGAAAAACCGTGTAATTAAACTAGGTGTTCATATATAAGACATCTAAAAAGGGAGTAACCACATGATCGCGATCAGACTAACAGAGAGTCGACATTTACAATAAGGATCTATCGATAGATAGGTTACCTAGGTATATACCTCCTGAGTATTCGTAAAAATCATCAGATTCGAGGTAGTGCAACAGGTGCACATAATATATAAGTCAGTTTGGTAGGTGTAGGTGTTCAGATAAATCGGAGCGAAGAGAAAAGAGGGGCGTGTCATTAGAAACTAAAAGTGGATCAGCGGAACCAGGCGAGCAGCAGGCCCAGCAGACCCAGTCGCAAGGCAAGGCAAATCACTTCGTTCCCTCCTCCCCCGTCCGCCCGTTTTGCCCGTTACCATTACAACTTCAACCAATTTGCGTCCTTTCACCCAACAGCGAATCTCTCTCCACCTTCATCCTTTTCCGCAATCAATAACGACGACCACGACCGCGACGATCTGCGACATCTATCCACACCCGACCGCCGCCGCTGCGCTTCTACTTTTAAGGGATTTTTACATATTATTACGACATTGCAGGGGATTCCAAGTCGGTGAATGCAGGTGGACTCGGGTATCTTCGACCACAACAGCCGGTCGGCGGGTTGTCGCGACTCGCCACAGTGAGAACGATCATCCCATCCCGCTACTCAGCAACGCTATCGAGAGTTTCCTATCGAGCACGCCGTCATAGATCAATCGGGCTATCGTCCGTCATCTTTTCGCCGACATCCCCTCCGTCACGCTCCTTAGTCCCGACCCCGACCTGTCAGCATCACGAAGTCCATTTTTGTTAGCGCTCGCCCAGAACTTCCAACAACTTGACTGTTCCGCCTTCGACTTTCTCTGCGCTTCGTCTTCGAACTACTCATCCATCACATTTTCTTCGATGGCGGCCATGTCCTTCAATCCTCAGACACCTCAGAGCCCTTCCCAATTTTCCCCAAGCACAGGTGACCAGGCATCGAGCATGAATAGCTCCATGACCTCAATCACCACTGCTTTGCCTACCGTGAGTCAAAGACCCTTATATTTTGGATGAATTTTGTTTGTTTTTCTCCCAATTGCTGGCAAAACATTTCATACTTTGTTCCGGCGGATATTTCTCCCTGTTTTTATCATTGCTTGGTGAGAGATTGCTAATTCCACATTATTTCAGCCGGCACACAGCGTAAACGGATCAGCTCAACCAGCCGACATGTCTCACGACAACGCGATAGCAGATCCCTATTCCCATAAGCGAAAGTATCCTTTTGACGATGCTGGAGATCATGAGCAGAAGAAAGTCCACCTCGAGGATCGCCGAGTTGGTATTGAGAACCTGCACCTCGATGTTGGTGAAAAGTACCTACTTTGCAGTACTCGTAAGGCACCCTTGGGCCCTGCGCCCAACCATCCCTCTTTCCCTAGACCGATGACAGTTCTCCAAGCCGATACTTGAATAGGATTAAGTACTTCTTGTTGACACTATTTCTTTATCTAGCCTACTCTGCCTCTTGGCCTAGCTTGTCCGACGACCTTTTCGAGTTGTTTGGTCTGACAGGTATTGCGGCCGAAGTTGCTCGCACGAAGCCTAACGGAGAGAAGAACGCGCTTCGTAAAACGTACAAGGGTCAAATCAAGACGCTAGGACTGAGCGGCCACTTCGACGCCGTCAAGAAAGAGATCGATGACCCGGATGGTCTTCTGTCCCTGACCCACGTTCCTGAAGATGTATGGTATAGCCGAGAAGTGAGCGGGAAGGACATTGAGAAAGGTTTGTCGTCGACCCAGCAGGCGCAACTACCCCGAGCGGTTACGATGGTTAGGGGAACAATACCGAAGACGGTCTGGGACAGTTCCGTTCTTGGAGACTTGGCACCAGGAAGCATGGTCAAGAAGCCCGGCCAAGATCAAGCGACACGACAGACGGCCCCTAGCACTCCAGCTGCTTCAGCGCCTGGTGTAACGCCGAAGCCGAACAAGCCGTTGACGCCGCAGATCGATCGCGCACGCCGACTCGGCAAGAAGAGAAGCTACCAGGACAGTAGCTTCGAGGGTTACGGCGAAGGTTACGATGATGAGACTGGCGGGTACTCGACCGGCGACGGTGACGATCGGTCGAAGCTGAAGAGGAGAAAACAGGTGCAACCAGACCGTCCGTTTTCTACGAACCTCTCCACTAACCGATGACAGAATCCCAGTGAAACGGGAAGTGCCACCAGCTACAACTATAGTAGCAAGATAAGGACATGAGTTGAGATACCCAGTTGCGGATGAGATTTGGCCATTTGTACAGCGGCCACCGCAGAAGCAGCAGCAACGGTGGCAAGGGCTTAGACAACTATTGTCAGCTCTATCCTCACCACGCCGCGCACTGCAGTCATTTGCATTTTCCATGATTTTAGCATGGCGTAGGCGTTTCGGATATTGTTCAGAGATGACGCAACACGCAACGAACGGTTGGCTTGAATACACTTCTATAACCTGCACGAGTCATAAGAAGGCCAGGCCCGGCATGTATTGCGTGTTGCTTTTTGAGAGAGAAAATAAGAGCAGGTCAACAAGAAATGTTGAGAGCAAGCTTGCATTATGGCAGTCGTCAATAGGACACAAGCACTTCTCTGTAGTTTTCGAACAACTCAGATGGCCTAGTCCGCTAATGCAACTTGGATTAAAACACTTTCTCAGTTCTCACAGTGTGTCTGCCTCCGCCGGTACGGGTGATTCCGAGATACCGGTTACGGGTCCTGCGCCGTTGTGAATTAGACATGGCTTCCAGATATTCCAGATGCTCTACTTAATGCCGCAAGGTGATACTTGCTGGCTTGGTAGTGGCCATAGCAAGCAGATGACCAATACGGGACCATGCATCCAGGCATTGGTCATCTCTTGCCTCTATCTATGAAGCAGTGTCTATTACAGCGTGAGACGGGCTCTGGAAAGGTACTCCTCTCGTTGCTGGGGCCGCAGTAGGAAACCGCAATAAGACGGGATTCTAGTATGAACATAGATCTCGCTGTCTCCTCGAGATTGGCTCGAGAGAGATGACTACCACACATGCCGTCCCCGAAGCGTTTAGACCTCCGTTCATAATACAAATTGATTTGATGAATTTTCCATCAAATTTGCGAGTCATCTTTCTGGTCCCTCATAAAAAGTGTTTCTACTAGTGGTATCCCCTATTGAGAAGACGGCCGAGAGCAAACTTTGCATTGCGGTCAGCATAATGATTCACGGGGCCAACACCCATGATGAATGCAAATTAGATGAAGGCTGGAGATCGCAACACCTAGTTGCATGCTTTAGAGCAAAGAAGGGTACCAATTGGGTTATGAAAAAAGAATGTATATTCTAGATTTAGAGCATATAGTTCCTCTAATATGATTGTTTAAGAAACCAATTATCATCTACCTATCTACTTATTTGTGCTAGACCACGGGAAATGCATTGTATAATAGGTAGACTGCACGATATCGACAGCGCATAGCATGGACATGATGATTTCGGTGTCGATCATCGTCCGAACCTTCAGGACCCCTATATGCAGCTATGCGGCAAAAGAGGTCAGTACCCGCGGGTAGGGGGGACCCACTTCAGCCCCGACCGTCGCCGAACATCGAACATTGTGCGTTGTATTCGTTCGTACTCAGCTCGTACCTCCTCCTGCACCTCCTGTACCTCCTCAGACCCCCACTATAATCTGCACCACCTTATATTCACTACTGATTCACCCCAACCTCTATCCTATTGAAACAGTGTTCCTCTTTAAACGCTACACACTACCTACCCCTCACAATGTGCTGTCGAACATGATGCTCATTGAACATTTCAAGCATGCCGTGAAGCTACGAGGATTTTCCAGCAGCATATAAAAAGCCGGCCCCTCGTTTGATTGGCTTACGTCACGGAGCTACCAAGCCCCTCCCCCTAGCCTCTCAACCTGCATAGGAGGCCTGCATGGGTAGAAACCCCGTATCTATTTACCTAGGAACGAACTTCGTACCTTGACTCTTCCTCGTCCGCATTACTATCGTCATCATGTATCGAAAATCTTCAGATACCACGTCCCTAGGTGTTCCTTCGCCTAGTTTTGGTGGCCGACCGGGTCCGTCACCATACGGGTTCGGTGCGCCAGACGACCCGCGTTCGTCTTCTAGCCAGTCTTTGGTACCATTGCCCGGTGATAACCAAGATTCCGGGCGCCGTAGGCTCCTCATCGTTTATATCCATGGTTTCATGGGTAATGATGCTTCTTTCCAGTCCTTTCCAGCTCATGTCCACCAGTACCTCAAATTGGCTCTAGCCGAGACTCATGTCGTCCATACCAAGATTTACCCCAAATACAAAACCTATAAAGCCCTTGATGTAGCTCGAGACAACTTCAGCAGGTGGCTGGCACCACATGAGACGCCTACTACCGACATTGTACTCGTCGGCCATTCCATGGGGGGATTGTTGGCTGCCGATATAGCATTGATGGTAAATCATCCCATTGCCTCCTACCAGTCTATCAACTAACAGCTCGTGTCAGCCATCAAGAGATCAGTACCGCAGGGGCTACTTCCTGCACCGCATCTTAGGGACTGTAAACTTGGATGCGCCTCTCCTGGGACTGCATCCAAGCGTCATCACAGCCGGCATCGCCAGCTTGTTTCGGCCGAAGTCTGACACTCCGGGTCCAGCAGGGGAGTCGATATCAGAGTATGAATCATCCCAGTCACTATCTAATGTCGCCTCAACAAACGCTTCGATATACTCAGATCCGTCGAGCCCGTCTCAATTCCCGTCACCCTCTCCAAGCTCACCGGGCGTTACACCGTATGGTATGACGTTCGACCCTAACTTCAACCCAAATTTCACGAATGATGTGCGCCTCCACGACAGGGGTTGGTGGAAGAATGTTGTCCACTTCGTCGAGAAACACAAATCCGAAGGACTGCTCGATGCCGCCAGCTACCACATCACGTCCCATCTGGAATTTGGCGGGTGCCTTATGGATTTCAACGGCCTTAAGACACGGTATGAGAACATCCGCAGACTAGAAGATGTAGACGACCTAAAGCACGCCGGGTTTCCTCACGTACCTCCCCAAGTCCGCTTCGTCCAGTACTACACTGTCTGCCATGGGTATCCTAAGAAGCCCAAAGTCGAAGACTTGGATCGCAACCCAGCGGAGCCTGAAGCGTCGAATAGGACAGTCTCAGCGCCGGCGGTACCGCAACTATCATCTCAGAGCCACAGCAGTCCTCCAGATACCCCGAATCCAGTCAATACTATCCCGGAAGAGGAGGCTCCGCCTAAATATACCCCTTACGCGGATGACGACGGCTCGAGCTTAGAGATGCTCGACCCTGAGCCGATGCTTGAAGAAGTTGCGCCTGAGCCAATCGAAGAATCCAATACGTCTGGTCAAGGTCTAGAAGATGAGAACATGGCCTCCAACGGCAATCTGTTAAAGACCAGCGGCACAAATGGTATAGAAACGGAGGCGCAGCAAACTAACGAAAACTCACAACCTCAAACAGCATCGGAGAAGACAGCAGAAACTACAACTGATATCACTGATGAAATAGCGTGCCTAAACCTCGACCTCCCTACAATCCCAGAACTTCCTGCAAAGCCGGAGCAACCTGATCTAGACCAGTACACGGACAAAAACGCGCGGAAGCAGGCCGAGAAGGAAGCGAAGCAGGTAAATAAGGACTACGCCAAGCTCGTCAAGGATCGTGAGAAGGCTATTAAGGAGAGGCAGAAGATGATCGACAAGGGGAAAAAGAAGATGACCCAAGAAGCGGAGAAGCGAGAAAAGGAGGAACGGAAACGTCGCCAAAAAGAAGAGAAGGCTGAGAAGGCCGAGGCTGCTGCTGCTGCGGCGGCGGCAGAAGTAGCAGCTGCTGCGGCATCAGAAGCAGGCCCATCAAGCGCAGATTTTGATCCCGATACCATGTTACCGGGAGAACAATCCAGAAACAAGTCCAAGCCTCCGAAGCAGCCGAAGGAACGGAAGTTCTGTACCCTACCGCCCAAGGTAGACGGCCAAGTCGATCCGAAATGGGTCAAGATTTTCATGAAGGATATGGACCAGGTGGCGGCGCATACCAGTCTGTTTTTCCGTGGAGACCACTACGAACGATTTGTCTGTGGCGTCGGCGAAACCGTCGTGAGCTGGGTCCAGGACGACATGACGAAAAGGACAATTATAGAAATGGGCTAGAGAGGATGAGGGCTCTTTAGACTGGTGATGCACCCTCGTTGGTTACTGATGGCAATGGTAATCGACGGCTTGTAGTTTTAATGAGATACGATACCCTAATGATCAAAAAATGTTAAAATCGGTTCACAGCACAGACGAATTAATGAGATTTGAATTAGACTATGCATTTATATCTAGATCCACGCAGACTTGTCGTGCTTATCCGCGTCCTCCTGCTCCACCTTTATATCAATCGTCGACTTCACCCGGATCACCCCCCTTTCCACATCACTATTATCCCCCAACTTATTACCATCACTACTACTACCAATATCACTAAGATCCGTAGAAGGCAGCTCTCGCATACGATACGTACCATTCTCATCCCCCGTAAGCCTCCTCGCACCACCACCTCCTCTTACCCCCGTCCCCGTCCCCGTCCCCGTGCCCCCCCACGTCGACGTGCTATTCGCCCCCGTCGTATGCAGCAGCCGCGGAAACACACGCGCCAGCACCGGCCGCAATGTCGGCAAGCACGCGCAGATCACCGCCAGCGTCAACTCGACGCCAGACCACAAGCCCAGCGTTATCCCGCTCGTCGACGGGTCCGCGGTCTCTTGGAGTTGGTAGATCGACACGAGCCGCATGGCGGACGCGATGCACACGATGGCGCCGATGGTAAAAACGACCATAAGAGCGATCCGTTGTTTTCGTGCTATTTGCAGACGTCGTAGTAGTGGGACGGGAACGGATAGGACGAGGAGGTCTAAAGCGGTGTTGAGGGTGGACGTCACGAACATGAAGCGCGGGAGGTTGAGGCAGTGGTTGCTGTCGCGGAGGTTGGGGGGTTGCCAGGATAAAGAAATGGGGATGCAGGCGAGGACCCCGCCGAGGAAGAGGGTTAGCCCGAAGATGGCGATGAGGAGGAGGAGGAGACGCGAAAGGTAAAGGAACGGGCGGGAAGACCAGATGCGCAGGTACGAGGTTACGATGGACATTTTGATTAGGGCGGAGGAGAGTCCCCAGAGGGGTGGGGAGATCCAGAGGGTCTGGGTTTATGTTAGTGTTTTTTTCTTTTCTTCTTTTCGTATGAGGGGGTGGTGAGAAAGGGGATGGGGATGGGGATGACTTGCCTGTAATGCCGTTAAGCGGTCTTCGGGGGTTAGGCTCGCTAACGGGTTACCGAAGCCTGATGCTACGGCTATCGTTACATATTCTCATCAGCTCAAAGTTTATTAAAGCTGTATAAGATGAGTTCACTCACTACCCATATTTGACAAATACGTAGCCAGTGCGCAACACTAGAAAACTCTTAGCAAAGCTGTCATCTGAACAGGGGAAAGGGGGGACAGAGTCTATGAGAAGCGACTCACTGCTGACGCAAGACATAGCCAGTCGTCCCATCCCGGGTTCTTAAGCACGGCTATCCGAACATAGAGCCGTAGTCCAACCGCAACGAAGGCAATAGCCAGGAACAGCGTGAAGACCACGACCAGAGGGACTGCTTCCTGCGAGACGGGCATTTGTTGTAAATATTAGACCGAGGCAGGCTCAGCTCAATTAAGTTAAGTAAATAAATTGATTAGATTAAGGGCATTGAAAGCATATATCAGATTAAGTATTAGTATACACGTAGTGTTTTGACTTCGAGAGATCAGATCTCCTCGAATATCTCCCTCCATGACCAAGCGGCCCGGGCCATGGGAGGATGAAATAAGTTTACGATTAAGACACGCATACATGGCAAATGTAAGGGCGTCTATATTTAACCAGATCTGTTGGATTTTTTCCTGGGGGGCGTTCGAGAAACAGATCATGCAGTTGGAGATGGGCGCACGACATATGAGACAGGGTAAGGGGGCACAGACACAGATGCAATGCAATGGCCGTTCGTGGGTGACATTGTGGCTTGCCCTCGAACGTCGCCGAAGCCACGGAATGAAGCCACTTACCAAACCTAGGTAACCATTGGTGCTCACCGTGTAGCAGATTGGGCGGCTTACTGTTAAACCTCGAAACTTGACGACAAATCGGGACCGAAAAAGCCACAAGCGATGACGGCGGCGGCGTTAATTCCGTGGGAGGCCACCACTCACACCCATTTCTTATAATACCTACATGCAGGTGTATGTATGTCTCTGGAGGAATCGCTTCGTTTCAATTGCGAATCAGAAAAACCAAATAAAACCCTCGACACCCCAGTTCTGCCACTCAGCCGCCAAGAACCCAAAGATCAGGAACCTTTAATTAAGTAGGTGTCACAAGAATCCATCTGACACCGACTATCTCCCGCCTCGTCGGTACCTACATACCACACTGTTAGCTGGCCTGCCTGTGGTCGCCTATAGTAGTTCGTCCCAAGTAGCTGAAAAGCACCATGCACGATCCTGCGGTCACACCTTAGCACAGACCCGAACCGGCCGAATGAAACGTCGAAAACAAGGTGAAGGGGGTTTCTATATATCGACGTCAAAAAGTACCGTTCTAATTGGTAAAAACTTGGTATCTCTCCATCACGAACTTGATCTAACGTAAGCACTTTGTCAACGCTTTGTCAACCCATCGAATATTCCATACCGCCACTAGATTGGGAACGAGGATTATCCCCCCTTTCTAGTTCGAAACAATTTTTTATACAACCTTTTTCGCGTCCAATAGAATTTGGCAGGTAGAGGATGGGGAAATCCTTTGCTAAGCAGCAACGAAAAAAATGACAGATAGATCGATCAGAAAGCATCCAGATAATCGGCCGCGGAGTTATAACGAGCAAATCCTTCATTCCTCAAACGATTAGCTGAGTCTAGACCTTTCCCATACAGCATTAACCCAATGATCGAGAACCTTAGCTCACCAAATGCTACTGCGAGTCATACATGAGCTGAAAGCTCAACTGAAATGGAAATTGATAAGGTTTAGTATATTGAAAAGGGATACATAATGGTTTTTGCAGGCAGATAGTCCATTTCCTATCATGCACCTCAATTAAAAGGTGCGCCGATTTTATGTGCGTGGTTCAGAAGACTACCTAGGTAGTTGGAAGGTTTTTTGATGGGTAGTGGGATCGCAGACGCGGCAGCACACATCGCTTCGGGATGGGGAGGACCTCGTGCTGGATCTTCATGCCCAACAAACTCATCAGCGATCTGTATCCTCCAAGACGCAAGAAATAGTTTCCTGAATAGACGTAACAATTTTTAGAATGTATGGGGTAGGCAGTCGTTAGCAAAGTGTTCCTAAATCACAAGTAAGCCATCTATTAATGAGAGGGGGAACGATGCGTGAAAGTACCAAGCATATTACTATGATAAGATAGACTCATCATGAAATATTCTCATATAATGACCATGCGCTTGGTCCGTAGGAGTATCCAGATCCTGGGGAACCAAAATCCCTAGATGTGATATTAGACGTTGAAACTAGGTAGTAAGGGCGGCTCTCTAATCCGGGGTCCAACCAACACCAACCAGGGTTCCCCTTGTCCAAAACAAACGGGATCTTGCAGTGTCTTGCACACGGGCAAGCGCATAGCCGTTGCATGCATTATTCCGGACACGTCACGGGGTCTCCTCGTTATTAATCTCGCAGCGAGCTAAAGCAAACGGCACGACCTGCCGGATTCCAATCTGTTTGACCTAGCCCATGAGGAAGCTATTCACGCTCTGCAACGTTGTTCTGCTCGGATTTGCCTCCGGGAACTGCGTCATGATACGACTGAGCTTGACCCGGATATCGCTTTTCGTATGGCCAGAAGAAGGAGGCCGAGGGCTAAAGCCGCCCTCGTCGTCGAAGAATTGACATAAAAGCGCAAGGGCTACGCCGACGGAGATGTCCTTGCCCGTTTCGCAAGCGATCAAAATCCGCTTCGGCTCTGCCGAACTCGTATCAGACTCTTCTGAGTCTATCGGCCGTTCGATAAAGTGCCGTACGAAGTCGCTAATACTAGGCAGGGCAACGCGCAGGTTGCGACTAGCAACCTTGTGCTTGCCCACGCCTACCTCCATAAGCGACGAGCTCTTAACCCACTCACTAGGATCCGTGGTCTTGGAGTATATGGCAACAGTGCAAGTATCTGGCATCGTCTGGCCAGTCAGCGGCAAGCAGCCAACGGAAAGACACGGCGCGACCTGCCTAGGGCCCGACGCATCCACCTCCGCAGCATGCTCGGCAACCAACCTACGCACCAGCTCCTCTAGCTCCGGCTCCGAGGTAGTAGTAGCCAGCAGGACGTCTGCATTTCGCCAGAACACCGGCGGCGTGAGCCCCAGCGCCCAGTTCTCGGTGTCGTCGCCGGCGCCCTGGATGTACCCGCCCTCGCTCATCTCGCCGCCCTGCACGCGGCGGGAGCTCGTGCAGCACACCACCGGGTGAAAATCTTCAAACACCTCGTCTGTCGGCACTAGCTGCGACTCCGGCGTGACCCAGACAGGTCTAATCGGCTTCTTCAGCTGCTGCCGCAGGGCTTCCAAGTTGAGACCGAGGGCATGAAGGGACGCCGCGTGCTCCGGGATGCGCGCCTCGATCTGCGCGTGCTCGGAGCGGGAGACGGCGTTGGGCGGAGTGAACAGCTCGTGCGCAGCCGAGGCGGCGTCAGGGAATAGCACGCGGTTCAGCACGCAGCACCAGATGGGCAGCGTCTTGCTAAGAGCGTCGGGCATGCGCTTGCCGCGCCTCGTCGAGTCCACAATGACGCACCCGTCGTGCGCGCCGATAACACCCAGTAATTGCAAATTCAGGCGCCGCGTGCTGAAGCGCCACTGCCCGACGTGGCCGTCGGTGCTCTTGAAGTAGGCGGACCCGGCTTTTTGGTCTGGCGGTATGTACCAGCTGCCGCAGCGCTCGTTGGCGATGAGCGGCCGGTTGAAGGCAGCCGCTACTTCGCTTACGAAGTCGGCATCTTGCCGGATGGACCGCAGACGGTTGGAAATAGAGAGGTTCGACCGTTTTAGGTCGCTGAGGATGCGCGAGAAGTTGTGGTTGGCCTGCGGCGAGAAGACGAGCTCGGATGTAGCAGTGGCCATAGAATTGCTATGAATAATGGATATATATATGATATATAAGGTGTGCTGGAAGAGGTAGGTATATAAGGAAGTTCACCAAGCCACTGACGAAAGGGGGAGTTATAGGGGATTAGCGCTGTCATTAGGGCTAGCAGAAGCTTCGAAGACTGAGCCTAAGGTGCCCTAGTTGGGCCTTAGGTGGCCAGCTGGGAACAGCTGACTACCTTATATCTCCAAGGACTTACCCAAATTTTAGCTCAAGGACGCCAAGATACGACAGGCTTTGCTTTAAGCAAAGTTCCAAACAGCACGATTAAGATTCTTAGGTTTCTTCACAATGATTCAATTAATTCACTCTGTAATTTAGGCCCCTTTGCCTGATCAAGGGGCGGGTATCAAATTAGGTAGGCTATCAAAGCAAGTAGGACACTCTATTAGGTCTGTCTCGTGTAGTGCACGTAGAAACGCCGTGTCAGTGTTGCCATTTCCATATTCTCAGCTCTCCATCGCGTCGTAATATCTCCCATTCATTCATTCCTCCCATCCCATCCCATCCCATCTATCAGCAAATTACCTCGGCCTTCACGAGCATTTGGAAGTCGGCAACGTCCTTCTTGAGCAAGCAGGGCGAGACTATCATGTCGACGACCATGTTCGGATTGATCGTCTGCTGTCTTCCCCTCACCTCCATCGTCCTCTCCTGCAGCGGGAACCCGTGCGTGAGCGAGCTGCGCGGCTTGTCCGTCATCAGCGGCACGAACTGCGTGTAGTGGAATATAGCACTAAGCTCAGCCGCCGTGTCGACGATCTCGCGGAGAGCCTTGCGGACGGCCTCCTTCTGCGCCTCGGTGTCAGCGGCGCTGTTGCCCGTCGCGAACTGCAAGAGGGTACCACACGTCCGCGCCTCCACCTCGGCCAGCGCCGCCGGGTCGTACTCGCAGGCCTTGTCGAAAGAT
>JAOXNQ010000003.1:690171-715816 GCA_028571165.1 Hypoxylon perforatum
ACACGACGCTGTGCGCCCGCAGGCCCTCCACCTTGGTCCGCGGCCACAGCTGGCCCGTCCACGGCCCCGCCGCTATCACGACGTCCGTCACGCCCTCGATCGTCTGCGTCCTGCCCGTCACGCGGTCGAGGTACTCCACGTACGAGACGGCCGTCTCGGTCTTGTTCAGGCCGATCCGCGTGACCTTGGCGTTGAGTCGCATTTCGGTGCCGCCCTTGCGGGCTAATGCCGCCATCGACGTCGTAAACTGGTAAGGATGCACCTGTGCTGTCGCGGTGAACCCCGGTAGACCCATCTCGGCGTACTCGCGCACTAGGCTAGCGTTTATCCAGTCCAAGTCCGCCGGTAGGACTGACTTGTGAAGCATTGAGCTTGCTTTCTCGTCCTGCTTCGGCAGTTTCTGCCACTCTATTTGGTCGTCTGCCTGGAGACCGTCTTGTCCATCCTCTAGTTGTACACCGTCTAGCTTCGTAATACCAATACTACTCTTCTTCCGTGACTTTGTGGGGTTATTCGTAACCTTATCGTTTTGCACCGTCGCCGCGATCTGGCCACATTCGAGTTGTCGGTAACCCCATCTGTCGGCACCACCATGCTCGGCTGCTAACTCGGCGTGGAGGCGGTAGGAGAGCGGGACTATACAGGTCGGGTACGCCCACAGGCCAAGGAGTCCGCCCGCTTTTCCCGACGCGGCAGCCGCTATAGAGGTAGCTTCGAGGAGAGTGATGTGGTGGATGGCGGTGTTAAAGGAGGGATGTCGGGTTAGGTAGTATGCCGTTGTTGTGCCGATTACACCACCCCCTGGACAGGCGCATTAGTGGATATGTTCATTTCAGATGGGTACCACCGCCACGTTGTAGTTTGCTATCCAATCTTTAGTTGATCCCGAGTTCTGAAGCAGAGCTCGAGCCCGAGCTAATGAGTCTAGCCCCTCCATATGCGGGAGGGTCGAGGAACATGGGTCTATAAACAGACGGGTGGGTTATATATTTACCTATAATCACTATATGCCGTGGTTCGGGCATTCGGCTGTCCATAATAGTCTGATTGACATGACCGGTCTGGTTGGTCATCAAGGTCTTTAAGGTTGACGACCGGGATTCACATGCTAGATGCTAGGTGCTTGATGCTAGGTGCGAGGTTGGAAGCTTCAGCTAGAACTATCGAGTCTATCGAGATTATGTGAAAAACTCCCTTGGCTCGCGTAGTTTCGCGTAACCTTAGAGCCTTAGAGCTGCTGCCGGATCTATCCGTCGGCAGCTAGTGCTACGTGAGTTTAACTTTCAACCAACGAAGATCAAGCCATTGACATTCTATTAGAAATCGAATGTTGCTTGGGACAGATGGGATGGATAGGTGAGACAGGGGGTATGCTGTGAAGCTTTACCAACATGTGATAGGATAGAAGATCACAAACAAGACGATACCAACCTTATCCTAGGCTGCCAAGCCGCCCACACCTGTGTCGGGATATCGGGATAATCACAGCTCCGAACTAGAGGCCCAAGCTCCTACCTCACATAGGCAGGTACCAGGTAGGAGGTAGGTACATATGTCTGATTAGGTCAGCTACCTACCTAAAGGCAGGACCCCACTAGTCCCAGCTAATGCTGAATAGCGTCATTGGCGGCATTGGCGGACAAGGTCCGCACGCATTGACTTAAAGGGTTTCGGATCGGGAGCGTACCGAGGCTCAAAACTCGCTGCGTCGAATATGTGGTTTTGTCATCGTCGGGATCCATTAACGAATTGGATCTCTAGGCTCTTCTAGGCTGCATTTTTCTGCATCGTGCCAATCCTGCTAAAGACTTACTTGCATCTTCGTCTCTTTATAAAAAGCAAAAGGAAGACTTGAATTCATGCGTCTGATCATAAGGAGCTGGCATCTCACCCATTTTATATCTGGTAACGCATCCCATCTGCAAAGTGACTTCATCTTAAATCTTGTAGAACCCATCTATTAACATTTCGGACGTAAGATCCACTACGGAATCGAGCTATCGTCTTATCCAATTTCCGATTCGCAACCTTCAGATACCCCGCCGAGAAAAGCACCATCGCGAGTTTTTCGACTTCGGCTTTAACTTCATCCTCATCATCGCCTATCCCTAATTCATATAGAATAATCAACCGCTCCGCAAGCACGAGCACGAACACATACAGCACGATGGCTTCAGCTACATCATTCTTCGACTTCACGGTCAAGGACAGTACGTAGCATCCAAATACCTCCCTAGGTACAGAAAGACAAATGCGAGCATATGCTGATCGTTACATTCCTCTTTAACAGAGAAAGGCGGAGAGAAGTCTCTAGCCGACTATAAGGGCAAAGTTATTCTAGCGGTCAACACAGCCTCTAAGTGCGGCTTCACGCCGCAGTATGCGGGGCTCGAGAAGCTATACAAGGACGTGGTCGCGAAGCACCCCGAGGACTTCGTCATCCTGGGCTTCCCCTGCAACCAGTTCGGCGGCCAGGAGCCCGGCACCGACGACGACATCCAGAGCTTCTGCCAGGTCAACTACGGCGTGACGTTCCCCATCCTCGGCAAGACGGACGTCAACGGCGACAAGGCCGAGCCCGTCTTCGAGTGGATGAAGAACGAGAAGCCCGGCCTGCTGGGCCTCAAGCGCGTCAAGTGGAACTTCGAGAAGTTCCTCATCGGCCGCGACGGCAAGGTCAAGGAGCGCTGGGCCAGCACCACCAAGCCCGAGACACTGGAGAAGCCCATCTTGGACGAGCTGGCCAAGGCGTAAGTTGCCCTTCTGGCAAGTAGGAGTTTACTGTCCTCGCGGTGTTAGCGTACTGCCCGGTCTATGTTGACGGATACCCAATAGTGTGGCCAAGATATAATGCGAAATGAGTTTATTGCTTAATCATGCTTCTTCAGTGTGTCACGATGATTTTACATCGCTCATTGGACTACGTGGCATGGTGAAAGATAATCTCCAGACGATTTTTTCACTACATTAAAATATCTCACCCATAACGGCTCACCATTTGGGAAAGTTCCTGATGGGAGTAATCTATTCTATGAGGCCATTACCACAGTACTGAACTGCATATTTCCTAGAAGCTCTGCGGTCCATGTCTCTAGAATATCATAATTGAGCTTTCTTATATCTGAGTTCGCAGTCCCAGTCATCTTGAGCAGTCTATTATGCCCTAATCCTAACAATGAATTTTCGCATAGTATTAAATATTCATAGGAACCCCCAAGTATGAACACCACTCGCAGTTTATTGCAGGCTGGTAATGAGGACCGAAGTAATGGCAGGTCAGGTTGAGAAATCGTATCAACCCAATACGCCATCGAGGGTCACATCTCATCAACACTGAGTACAAGTATTATATCTGGGATGAATGTCAGGTTTAAGCTCAAATGTTATCGCATCGGATACTAGGTGTTCGTGATCACTTATCAGGCAAGTTGAATTTCTGCGTTAATGATACCAGGGCCAATTTTGATATCAACACAGCTCACACGCCGAAGGGTATACATCTATGAATCCTATGGGACAGACTACGACATACTCAAAGTCTATAAGAATTCCAGGTTGTTATGGCCATTGTGATATTGGTCTTTGCGCAGACACAGGCCAGCATTGATCAAGACTGGGAGACAGCCGGGACCTACGCGGTGAACCAGACAGCACCCCAACTTGTGTGCATATGTTTGGTACGGCAATGATCATTACTTGTCCCTCGTTTTTTGCGCGTGGGATATCAAACGACGACGACGAGGACCATGATCGACATGGCTCCTAAGTGTTACGTGGCCTGTTCGTAGAGTTCTCACGTCATCTCTACCCTAGCTACCAGGTTGGCGACGATCACATATGCTACAATTGCTGAGAATCGTCTGTTCTATCTAAAGGAAACTCTGTCATCTCTTGTCTTAATAGTCAGAAACAGAGTTTAACACTCACCCATCAGTTTTACCTGCATCGACAGCTTACTAACTCTACCTCTCAGCACTTCCAACATAATTCGAAGATCCCAATGTATTCCGAGACGACGCGACATCGCGCCTATGCTTCGCAAAAGTTCAAGCTCGACGGAATAATCTACCGACAATCCTAATGCCGCCGATGGAGGTTCGAGTCGAAATCCGAGTTAGAATCGCAGCGTCAAGAATCTCCACCCCAATACTAGCAGGTCCCCAAACTCTCATGTCGGTCGAACGAAACTAAACGGAGTCAACAAAAAGATGTCTAAAGAGCCAAAAAGAACATAAAGACCAAAAGAAGGAAAACGTTATAGCCGAAACGAAACGAAACCAACCTATTTTCGGAATCAGAGTACACGCGAGGAGGATCCGTACCCCAAATGGCGTTCAACTAGCACTCGCTCAATCTAGCGACGTCAATGAAGCCCCAAGAAGACCGCCATGGCTACCATCCTAGCCGTATCCACGAAAAGAGGTATACAATCGAAGACTATTGCAGTAATGGTAATTTCTGTCTTGCAATTAGCTCCTTTCCCTTTCACCCGAACCAGAACTAGGCCAGCAGCACCAGCCAGCCAGCCCCCCTGGCGAAACGTCACAGCCAAAAAAAGACCAGCGCAGCCGCAGAAGCTTAAGGTGAATCCTTCAAAGCGACCCTTATAAACCAACCACAAGATGCAGCAGACGACAGCCGCTTCCAAAGTACCGTGGGATCGCACGACAAAACCTTAGATGAGCCTCAAGGCCACCTGCGTCCAACCCCAACCCATCGCGCGCGCGCGAGAGATGGCAGGTTACGAAACGTCGAAGGAATGGGGACTCGATGTGTCTAACCCATGCTCCTCCACTACATGCCCAGTATTAGAAACGAAAAAGCATGGCCAAACGGGTCACTCGTCTCCATCAGCATCATCGTGGGGGTGGGTTTCTTGCAGAACGATATCTATCCTACGAAGCGGTTATGACAAAAGGAAAAACAGGGACAAGACCCACGGGGACTTTTTTTACGTGGCGGTCAAGCCATGACCTGCACGAGTTTCGCTCGCTCGCACGCAGCAAGCCAGAGAGTCAAAAAGTCCCCGGTCTCCCAAGAATGGTGGTGCTAAGGGACAACTATTGACCTAACCTCAGGTCGGTACCAGGTAGCCAAAGCGACTAAGAAAAAGAAAAGAGAAAAAGAGGAGTTACAGAATAGCTTTGTTTCTTAGTTTCATCATCGTCTGTTTTTCCAGTGGCTTGATCATTCGGGGTCCCCTATTTCCTCCCCTTCCTTTCCGTTCCCTCTGCCCCCTTGCCACTCCTATATGTATATGTGTTTTAAGCTTAAGGCTTCAGGGCTTCTGGACCCCGTCTGCCCGTCTACCGTTTATCTGTCCTGTCCTATGTAATGATCGCTTCGACGCCGCCGCGAAGGATCAATAAGCGGAGAAGGAACCAAGCGAGGCACAGCTGCCCGCCCCAAAAAACCCCCAAAAATGAGGATCAAGTGACAGATTTGATGTGCGCGAAGCGGACATCCCCTTACCGGTGGCTCTGTAAGGTAAAAAAAGTAAAACACACCGGCCGTACCGTACACAGGCCCGCCTGTTCCGGAATTCTGACTGTAGGTTGACACTGTACGAACTAGGTACGTACGGGCTGTGCGAAGGCGAGGAGCTATGGCCACTAGGCACTCCCGTCCCCTTTACCTTTCCCCCAGGCAGCAGGCATACATACCTAGGTAAGTACCTACGTACAGCTCCTCGTGGGCACATGAAGCATATCGATCCCACACGGCAGCACGGCTGCCTGTCCGGCACTTCGCTGCTGCCGCTGCCTAGTCTACCAGCTTCAGCACTCGTAACCCCTCGTCACAACGAACATACATACACATATACACACATATGTGTGGGTGTGGGCTTTGATACGAAGTTTAAAGGAGGGTAAGCTGTCAGTCTGCCTAGTAAGATATGCCACCATCTCTCTCTACCGGCGTCCATTACCAGCAATGGTCACAGAGTGGCCGAAGCTAGTGGTTCCCGGAGTGCCTCGAGAGATGGTAGGTATTGTATTGATGTATGTACGAATGTGCAAAAAGAGAATCACATGCAGGCGTGTGTTTTACCGTGAAGTAACGTGTTGCGAAGATCTTCGATGAAGAGACAAGTCAGATATCCCACTCGTGGAGTTAAGGCGGTAACGCCTAAACCTGCCTGGTAACTTTCGCGATATCGGATCGGCCAAACCTTACGGCCACAACCATCCACCATCATCACCTACTTACTTACTTGAACGCCTTGAGAGTGGACTCGAGGGGTGGATCTTGTTCTTCTCATGGAACGTGATGTCAACGAAAAGCATATGTCCGTCAAGAGGACAGGCGAAACATACACTACCCGACCATCCCATGCATCACGTTTGTTGTCCTATTAGAAACGCGATGAGAGAGCCTCCCCTGCAAGTACATAGGATATACAATATGCAGCTCGCTACCGTTGAAGCCCAAGGTACTTCTCCTGTACATGAAGGGAAGAGAAGGGGGGTTAGTGGGATGCCGGCCTGTCCTCTCATTCATCGAACCATGGACGGGATCTCAGTCTAAGAGGGCAGATGCAAAAGCGATATCTCCAACTTGTGTCGTTAGGAGCTATGATAGCTTCTCACGCTATACTCCGCCACCTATTCCATGTATCAGAGGAAACGCCCATGCCGCACCCCTGGCTAGGCAGAGTGCGGCGCCCGGGTGGGAATACATTGCCGGCTTCAGAGCAGCTGCAAAGTACTGCCATTCCCGGTCTGGACGACCACGATGCCGGGGTTCGTGCAGATCGAAACCCTGACGACGTGTGGGAGATGGGACGAGGGTAGGGGGAAGACTAGGTACCGGGCTGAAGAAACGTTGCCAGCTCAGACAGCTCGAAATCTAATCGGGACTGACGAGCACACAATACATGCATCTAAATCCTATACAGCCTGTTAGTCGTTACGATCCACAGAGCTAAAGAGGCATACCTTCACGGAGGTCCGCTAAATAGATGATCCATCGTGTGTGTGCAATTTGGCCCTGAGGTCATCCGCAACTCCTTGCCTACCCCCATCTAGTCACTCTCAGCAACAACAAGCATAAAGCATGATGGCAACTCTCGCAGCTCGGTGAACAATGAAGACGCCTCCGGGGAATTCACGAGATAGCATGTGATTCCGACTAAATTAAGCTTCACGCGTGAAATGAAACCTGTGCGTGATAGGGAGCGGCTTCTCTCCCGCAGCGGACATGCACGATCGTGCCTCTCGCCATTTCCCTATATTGCCGGTATCGAAGAGGACTATCGAATAGCCTGTGGCCGCGGCGGCGGCGACCCCCTTGTCTTACCCCGAGATTTCACAAGGCCGGCCCGAATGGGAGGAGCAAGAAGCAGCCTGTCCCAGCGCTCGAAAGGGACCAGGGGCCCGGAGATTTAGCATTAAGCAAGCAGCAGCACGCTGGTCACTGCATACCTCGCTACTTATCAACCCACGATGGCGCCAAGACAGCACTTAGCTCGATGCTCCCCAGATTTTTTGGGTTTGCCTAGGCAATAAGCTCCGGACGCTCCGTCGCACTGAGAATCCTGAGGTGCCACATGTGTTGGTAAAGATAGAAATCCCGACCAGGTCTCGATGCGTGCGGACGAGACGGGGCCGCTCGGTGTCTTAATGGGAGTAAGGATCGTCAGAACCCTGAAATCTGAGCTAGGGTTCGTTGCACAGTAATGAGGCTGAGCGCTGAAAATGGGGTGCTTGGAATATTTCAGTTAGGGCTCTCAGCTCCTTTTGCCTCGGCTGGCGTTTCTTGCGAGCCTAGCCGGCGCGTTTAAAACGACCTTACATTGGATACAAGCAGTCATATGCGAGCAGCCGTGCAAGTGATAAAAATTGTTTTGGCGCATTGCGCTTCGGTCCTTTCCGTCTTATGGCATCAAATAGACATCTGACAAGCGACCCTGCATGTTTAAGGGGAAGTTTATCGAGATTCCATTAGTCAGTTAGTACAGTCATAAGAGTGTGTAGGACAGAGCGCCTCGACAGCCAAACACGCTGAAGAAAAGACCAGCCACGCCGGTCTTCCGGGTTGGTGGCGTTCGAATATGACGTCGAAGTGGTGGCCAGACAAGCTTTGACTGTTCACAGTCAATATAATATTGACGACCATCTTGTACTTCGAAACGAGGATCGTGGAGCAACTAGCCGTGATCACTATATGTTAGGTAGCGAAGGGTCTCGATGCAGGCCTCACCGCAGTGGTCCATCCACTGCGAAAAGTCGCCGTGTGCCATGTTTCCGACGTGATGATGCCGGCAGTGTCTTGAATGTGATTGATAAAAATAAAAATAAAATAATTGTCCAGGGTCTATGCAATTTTATTCAAATCTGCCGTGAACTTTGTTTCTATGTAACTCATGTAACTCCCCTGGTCACTTGGGTTCGGGATCATCACTTGCAGCTGTTTGACAGCGCTACCCCCGCGTTCAACCTCAGACTGGCCGCATGCTGGTTGGCTCACTCGAGCTCGTTTTTCAGGATCGGCATTGTCTTGGAAGGCCGTCTTTGCAAAATGGTACTTTAGAAATGCCCGAGAGCTGTTTCGATCCTATTCGACGGGGGCACAAGGCACGCGACAAGGTGTTTACTTTCTTGCCGTGACTTGCGCAGGTTGATTTCCGAGAAATCTGGAAGAGAGGTACATGCATTTGTAAGGTAGGATGACGAGCGAACCAGTCGGATTTATCAGGTGACTCCATAGTAGGCGTAATATTGACCCTCCCACTCAAACGCACCTCGTACGCCACGATATATGGAAAAGGAGAAAATAAACGGGAAATAAGAAACGAAAACAAGAAATCAATGGCCATGCACTGAATGGCCATCAAGCAATATCAGCTTGTTCGGTAAAAGTATTAGTTGTGTTTATGATCTGTCATTCGCATCGCATTTCATGCTCGTAAGTTCGCTGGTTCGGTGGGTTGGATGTGACCACGGCGCACATACCACGGCGCGCATGATGGTTTGTGATCGAAAATCAACCGATGCCAGGGCCCATGGCCGTTCTATGAATAGCGTCACGACAGGGACGCAGAGTCGAGCCGCATCTGCAACTCACTCAGCACACTATTAAGATGAGATGAAGCACGAACCATTATGCCTTCGGCTGATGATGAGACGGTAACATTCTAGCCTCAACTTCACCTGATGCAAATATGGGACTAAATCCTTCCTACCCCAGTGTTATGTTCGATGTTCTGCGATGTGGATTTTAGGTACTCACTGTAGGCGTACCTATGAAGCCACACAGATATCGTACAAGATACGGCTGACATAATAGCTATATCTTGATTGATGCAACATCGCGAACACAACCTCCACATCTACTACCTAGCCGCAGCTCGGGTTCGTGATTGGACGTTGGACGAGATGCAACGTTGCGCTCTGATTGGATCTCCACCAATCAGAAATAAGCCTGTGATGCAAGGATGGTTAGCCTTTGGAGGGGCCTAGGAGAAACCGCTGCTGAGAAGATCGCCTTGTGAGCTTAGTTGATCGAGAAGCCTGGCTCTGCCCCAAAGATGTCACTACTCGCACATCATTACGTCTGCTACGCTGCTGAGTACCTGCAGAAGCAGTGGGATAACTTCCGGAACGTTTGTGCCACAGCATGAATCCAACCCGAATTTCTTACGACGAGGCGCTAGACACGAGATTAAACCACTGTTAGGTGGGGGAGACGACGTGTATGGAGTAAAGCAGCCCTAGCGCGTCGTGATACTTGTAAGAGATCAGGAAAAATCAAAGGTGTACCGAGATGTATTGTACATTGCATGTTCAAGATGGCGTGTAAGCCATGAAAACCGGCGGCGGCTCAGGAGGCGGGAGGCGGCGGCGGCTAGTCGGCAACCCCTTCAAATTTCCGAGAGACAGTCCAGCGCACGGGTTCTGACCGGTGAGCAAGGTTAGAGGCTGGGCTGCTGGGTTGATAAAGCGAATAGGCATAAGAAGTGATGAGGTAAGTAAAATGATAGCAGCCTTCTTTATCAGCGAGCCCACCGTTTCACCGTTCTTTTCTGAGTTATCAGGTCTAATTATGGGTACTTATTTCCAAGTATCTGCCGGTGTGTGTTAGCTGGAGTCGAACAGCCCACGGGGTTGGCCGGTCGTTGAACTAGCAACCCTAGGCCGGTCTCCTGGGACACATGTAGGCGTCGATAGGTAAATTGATAGGTAAATAAACCTAGGTAGATGGAGCGAAAGTAATGAGTGCAAGTGTTGGAGGCTAGTTCCAAGTGCCATACTGTCTGCGAGAGGATAGGAGTATGAGTGATTTCATGACCGGCGACTGATGACTGGCGACCAACCCGGCTTTCAAGCATAGGGATCATCGTGACATGGCTGAACATGGCTGGTTGTTGTCCAGTGATTCCCGTTCGGCACCGATTGCTTAACACTCGATCGGAGCCCTTATAATATTAGGTGTTTCGATTCATGCCTTTTCCTCGGCCGAAATAATGCTTGAATCGATCATGATTGGGTTGGCGCGTTGACCTGTGCTGTGGGCACTTTCGGGGATGAACGAACCGAAGCAGGATGAGTGGTGAGTTTAGGTAGACGGGGGGTTGTGTTTGTAGGGGTTAGGCGCGCACCAATCAGCTCTTAATCCGTCGGCAGAATCTGGTTTAAGTGGATTGTGGGGGGACTAGGTCTTGCTTGTTTTGTAAGTCTAGCGCGGTGGTAGTGGTGGCAGTCGGTGACTGAAATGGTCGAGGGCTGTCATATGTGATGGTCAAGTGGCTTGTTGATGATGCTCCTTTGATTGATGGATGCAGGGAGGTTAGGATACTGGAAATGTGTAGCGAATTTTGATCCTATCGGATTTGCGGCGAAATGCGACCTGCGGGATGGAGGGGGCTACACACGGGAGAGGCTTGCGGACGGCAGCCAGCGTCAACTAGAAAAGCAAAAGAACGAAGACGCAAGATGTGTAGGTCACTAAGGTTATTAGTACGTGCAGTAGCTTGAGAGTTAGCTTAAGCCTTGAGTGCTTAAGTCCTTAAGTTGAGCCCTTAAGGGTATTATCGACGCTATCGAAGTTGAAAGCCGGTTCATGCTAGGTGTAGATATGGAGCTGTATCAGCTGTACCAGCGCTGTACCCTGAGCTCGTACAGGGCCGTACAGGGCTTGCAGGTTTAACCTTAAGCTGCTCAGGGTTAGATGCCTCAGCGACTAAGCTGGTTGGCGTAAGGCGTCCTTCTATGCAGGCTTCGTCGGTCCTTCTAGCGCCTACCTACATATGCCTATATATTATAGTACATACGCCTACAGAAACCCACATATGCATCTAAATGCTTAGTTGCGCCTCCTAACCTCTAATCGTCCGTAGTCCACCCCGCCTCTCGTCTCTATCCACTTGTCTGGTGTTGTCAGAACAATCTACTATTATTCCCTGGCCAAGGAGCCAATGGGAACAGGGCCTAACCCGTAAGATAACAGAAATTGCCCACTCTCTTGACCGACGTCGAAATCAGCTTAGATCCATCCCATTGACGGACACCACTACTGCGTCGGTGCTAGTTCCCACCGGGTACGAGGTAAGGCTCTGAAGTTCAGATGTAAGAACCTCACACCATAGTAATAACAGCCGTAATAACGGCAGAGCCCAAACGAATAACCTGCTCATGTTTGGAACTGCCGCCGTCGCACCTAAGAGATGTATTCCTTGATACCGCGTTATATGACAAGCGGATTGAAGGAGCTACGAAAACCCTAGGGAGCATCGGTTCCCGCGAACCTACCCAATAAGCGTCGATACGAACGTTAGAACCAAAAGGTAACCCACTGTGCTTGGAGGGATAAAGATAATGATGTCACCTGATGAGGGCGGTAGGTACCTAGACGCATAGCATCGAGCGGCCATCTCCTACGACTCGGCATTCGTGAGGCCCCTTTAAGGCCCCTTTAGGAGAGCGGTAATTAGAGTAGAGGGAGATGACAAGAGTTACAGACGCTGGTCGAATGGTCATCTTGACGGCGAAGAGGGCCAGAATCGGAAGGCTTCGAGAACTTTAGGGGAATGATTGGACTGTAGCATGCTGGAGTCACACTGCAGTCTGCTCTGCTTGGTTGCAGTTTGTAGCGTCCGTAGGAGACGCTCGCAGGCCATTGGGGATGCTTGGTCTATTGCTTGACCTGCATCCAGGCGCCCTACTGCAAAGCAGACACGGAGCAAAGAAGCAGCCAAGACTGACCTTGTGTGAATTGTCAACTACGTCGGCAGACCTTGGTGCCAATTGTGCAACGGTTTATCTTGGCATTGGCCTCGCGTCTGTTGGAGCGTAGTACGTGCAGTACCGAGATGAGAACTAGAAGAGAGAAAAAGGCTTGACGAAGCTTCTCGATGGGGTACGGTGGCAGTTGGAAAGCTGGGCAAAATTGGGTGATATCCGACCTCTGCTTAGCGAGCTATACACAACAGCATGTACTTGGATGCCATCGCATACCCGTCTTCTTTGCTTTCACGTGCAATTATTTGCTACAGCCTCCAGCCCACATACCCATACCTAGGACATGGGGACTTGACCCTTACCGTGGGGGAGCTAGTCTAGTGCTTTGTGCTTTCGAGTATGTACTATAGTACTACGAACTTGAACTAATGTTTACCTAAACAAATGAGCTTTCTATTCCTAAATGCTTAGTTGCATGTATCCATCCACGATGGCTGGCTATCTTGTGATCGGTTGAGCTACGAGATCCAATATGTACATCCATCACATCATCGTTCGTCGGTGTCCCTGCTTGAGGGCCCGCCTCATGCTATGGATCGCTATGGATCTTAAGGTACCCAGTATAGCAAGTGCCAATCTAACATGAACGGAACAGTTCGGCAAAGGAACCCACCTTCAAAGCACCCTGTCGAAGACTCAAAAGCTTTTCTCAACTATGCGTTATTGTCAACTGATAAGCAAAGATGTCGATGTCTTATGCCAAGAATCATCGTACCAGCATCATCCGTGGGGCACAACGCAGAAGTCTTAGTTGTTAGTGTAATCCCATGCCAGGGAGTTGGTACACGGCGCAAACATGTCCACAGTAAGCTCGTGATGCCAGACGGATCAAATTGTGCATTTCGTGTTGCGTGGACATCGACTGGTAAATGGAAAATCCATCTTTTTAACCATGGTGATGTTTCGAGGTCTCTCTCTTGGCTTTCTGGGATTGCTCATAAAAAACAAGCAAATAGAATCTGCGGGTGCGTCTGTAATTCGAGGATCTTGGAGATCTCCCCTGTCCCGCTTCTCCTCATTGGAGGGGTATCCTACGCTGCCCTGAATTCCCAACTCTTTGGTGCCTCTTTCCACTGAAAAATAAGTCGGCATTTAGGCCCGAAACCTTCTAATTCTTCAGGTGGTTCACAATGCCTGCGGCGTAGCAGCTATGCAGCAAGCTATGACCACTGACCATGATATGCTTATGGGATGCGATCGTGCGTTGCATATCACTTACAGTAACGCATGCCTCCTTTAGGCCATCGCAAGTCAACGTCGACATCGACATCGATCAATAGTGACGTGACGTGCGTGTGTATCTCTCTCTCTCTCCTGACGTGACGTGCGTGTGTATCTCTCTCTCTCTCCCTTCCTACTAACTCGAAAAGTCATCTCAACAAGAATTAAGCGGTACGGTCCGAAAGGGGGAGCTGCAAAGAACAAAATGGCGGGGGTTTCGAGATAACGATAGAAGCTTGATAGAAACAGGAGAAGTAGACACGGTCGAAAAAACCCATGTCGCCTAAGTCTCGGCGTCGTCTTAGACTATCCACTCATTGGTCGCCGTTACACGATCCGGCCAAGTTTACATATAGTATACTACCAGACTACCTACATAGTAGCTATAGGTAGCAAATTGGCAAATTGGCGAGCGCTCGAGGCTAAACCAGCCCGAGCACAACCCGCATCCACACGCAAATTCCCCATCTCGAACAGACTGCCAAAATCGCATAGACGATCAATTCCCGCCTACAGTACTACCGTAGTACTCATGCGTACCGACTAGCAAGCAGAGGATGACGATGAACAGCTTCAGTGGTCCAAAAGGCGCATTCCTAGGGGTATTAGTTTCTTGGCTTCATACTTGCCATTACGTGACGACGTCAGATTGGTAGTGCGGCCGCTCTATCTACTCAATACCGTTTCCTCCATTTCGCAAGGAGCAGAAACCGCATCAAGAAAGCAGTTCGTCTAGACCATCCCGGGATGTTGAAGTCTAGGAAGATATGTTCCTAGGATATCTCGCGATGATTGTCCGCTATGACGAGCATGTCAAATATGACAAGGTTATGTTATATACAGACTGACAGATAACATACAGGTGAAGTGGTACGGGAGCCATAGACCCAATATATTTTTATCCACACTCTTGAGTCTAGTCCTTCAGTCTTGCTATGTCTCTCGTCATCTTGTATCATGGGTTACACATAGCTGCGATTTGATTAATATTGGACCATTCAACTGGGTTTGCGTGAAAATGAACTGCACACCTCGGATTATACTAGAAAGCTTACACATGACAATGGCCCAAAGGCGGTCTGCTACCTGCTACCCCATCCCGCGCAGTAGCGCCGCAGCCTTGCTCTTCGTCTGACTTCAATTAGCTGTCTATCTCCACAACCAATCCCGATGCCTGCCTGACTATCTCGTAAATTAACAGGACACAACTTTATAGTAGAGCGTCCACACGCGCGCGTTATTGGCACTTATGGGGTCAGCTGGAAACACTAGAGATAATTACCAGACACTCTCCCTAAATGACATCTTCCACTGTTTGGGATGTGTCTTACGAATAGCCACCCCCTCGACTTTGGACCAGAGATCCCACCCTGAAGTCGAAGAAAGACGTCAAACCAAGCATGCGGTTACGAGCAAGGGGACCACTTGTCACAGTAATAGAATTCTGGTTCGCTCGTTTATCGTTCGAATTCGATTTTATCCAGGTGTACAGTAACCCGCATAGCCCTATTGTGTGGTCCTTCGCTGTGCACCGCGAGCTTGCCGCCACGCCGACGTGCTCCTTCAATATCCGCAAGACTGAGATTGGACTGCTGATGGACTTCTTGGCATACGAGTGGTCTAGCACACGGAAAGATGAGGCGATTCTACGTTACAGGCGTAACATAGTGGTAGCCATGTACGGTAACTTACCTGCGCACATTCATATAGCTTCGTTACTAGCTTCTATACCGGAGGCCGATTAGGTAGTGGACCTCGGCAGATCATCAATAACCTAGTCAAAGGTTAGGTAAGATATCCGCTTGGTAATAAAGCTCTAAACATTGTCATCTGAGACAGGACGTCGCATGTAGTTTTAATTACTGAGGATTGGAGTCGTCACATTACTTCACAGGTTTCCATGGGTTACATACAGTAAGCAACCATCGGTATGCCAAGACGTGTAAAGCTTGTTGGACATGAGCTGGCGTATCGGAAACATTGTAACAAGTCGAGATAACCAGTCGGAAAGCATGTCGGTATGGATATTTCGATATGAACCACGAATTCGAAGCTCCGTCGAAGAATAAGTTCCTTTCGATACAATGTCTATACATTTTATAATAGATGAGGTATTATACACATGAGGTAGGTAGGAGGTAGGTATTACCACACAAAGACCAAGACTTTAGGAGGTATAATGCAGAAGGGATGATCTGCTACCAGGCTTTAGAGCACCTGTATTCTACACCCTAGGCGCTCTAGCCTTAGGGTGGGCTTGTGGACTTGTGGGCACCAAATCCCCACGAGCGTCTACCAAAACAGCCAAAACGGTAGACAGCCCTAAATTGATTGACTACAGGCTACAGGCAGCACAGACATGTACATACCACAGGCCACAGGCTTAACTTACAGGCCACAGCACATGCATGCATGCTATGGAACCTCCTGACCTCTGACCTTATAGTGGCTTCGCGCTGTCTGAAACTCCACGCCTCTGCCCTGTAAATCCTCGGTCACATCTTTTACTTCCAGGAATGACCGACGTTTAGGCATACAGTAAAAAAAATCCAAATCCCATCGGACGAGAAGTAGCAACGGGCTGCCTATGTCCGCATTGTCCGCACCTCAAAGCTCGGCAAGCCCAGGCTATCCAGGCTGTGCTCTGCTTCATAATTCATATCTAATATCTAAGTGACGGGGCCGTGTTCTTCCCTGGTCATAGCGTTTTAGAAATAGAAGACGAAGGGGGTAAAAAAGGCTCCGATGGAAGATCCTTCGCGACAACTTGAACTTTTCTAATGTTAGCACTGCACGACCGCGCAACCGCACGACTGCACGGCATCACCGTCACTACGTCAAAAGCCCGGGACCTGTAACGTATCCCCCACTGCCCACTGATGCTTGTACATTGGACCATCGCGCCGGAACTGACTGAACATATGTAAGTTCGTCACGTACCTATGCACAATGCAAGCGGCGCAAAGCCCCTTCAATATGCCATAACTAATAATAACTTGAAGATGCAAAAGTTCAGTACTCAGTGCTATGGATGCGACATTTCGTTTCGTTTCTTCTAAAGAGAGAGGAATTGAGATAAAATTTACCCACAGGCCAGAGAAGCCAACAAGCCAAGAACCGGAATCGAACGATGCATGTCGAACAGCCTCTCGTGCATTTCCGCGTTCGAGCTGCTGTGCCTGTTTCTGATTCCGCTTCTCTTTTCCCATCCGCATCCCACTCCATTACTGTCTACCACTCTACCACAACCTGCATAGTGCTCAGTCCGTAGTACAGGGCTACCTGTAGTACCCCATCATCCCGCAAGCTTACCGAGGTTTCTTTGTCTTGTCTTGTCTTTCTCTTCAGCTGCCCCATGTCACCACCTATGGGCTCAGTAACACAAGCAACGACTACTGTATGCAGATTTCAGCCACTCTCCTCATAATCCCCCTAGCCCCCCCCCCCCCGTTGTTGCATATGATAAACGAAGCCCTTCACTAGCCGAGTTGATAGTCGGGCTTTGCTATACGTTATACGGGCTCGTTATAGAATCCAAACACGAGCAGACTATGTCGTCTCGAGCCCTTGCCCCCGAGGGTTTTGAGGACTTCAAGACTAGCTGTCCGTCGTAGAGGAATAATAAGACAACAAAATGCGAGAAGAGGATACGGAAGAGTGCTAGCGTATCTCTGCCCCCAGACTCGCCAGAAATTCTGCTAGGCCTTGTTAGGACTCGCCTTTCGGTGGTCTACCCTGGTTCCTACAGTAGTCTAAAGAATCGTACAAACTACAAAGTACATGCAATGATGTTCCCTCACCCCCGTTCTTGCATGAGCAGGGGACCCCTACCCCGGTCGGCCGTCGTCCCCTCGTCCCCTCGTCCCCTCTAACGACCTCGACCTGCTCTACCTAATGGTACAGGGGAGGTATATCCCGCTGATCTTGAAAGTGAGAGAGGCCCACCCGCTCTGTTCGCATGCTCATTCGCTCCCCTCGATCTCGCACACCACATCTCGACCCATCTAGCAAAGGCTCGAGTTCAGATTCCCCCGTCCTCTTCCCTCCTGCCTGTCTGCCAGGCCTGCTAGGTCTGCCAACGCTACATCTCTGCCCAGTGGCCCCCCAACTCTCCCCAAGCCGGGCCCACCCATGCTCTCTTCTGCAGTTTGGCCTGCGACCGCTACAATGCTACATGCACTTCTCGCCTCCCTGGCCTAGGGGCGACTAGGGGGTAGGGTCATGGAGGGTCTTTGTACCTGTCTCGTACCTGCTAGAGCGGGTGGGGAGCGCGACTCGATGAGATGACCCTGCTCTTTGAGATAATGTGCTGGATAATATATGTAGAGAGCACATCTCGACTTATATCTGCTTGTCCCATTCGCTCCACCCCCCGTTGACCCCGTCTACTTCTCTTCCCATGCAATATCAATAACCTCTTGCCTGGGCGATCCATCTTTTCCATATTAACGTCCATTTACCCACGCCAGTCAACGCCCTCGTTCCTGACAGACAAGAGATTCTGTGCTGCTTCGAGACCAGAGTCGAGACCACTGCCGTCCCGAGTTCGCCTCATGTGCCTTTGCTAGAACTACATTGTATCACGCTTCTGCTATATTGCATACCCTAACATGACAGTCTCACTTCCTCCACAGTCCAATTCCTCCAAGGACGCCCAGGCTGCTCGCAAACGACGGAGAAGGGCCCCCGCCGGCGGAGCTGCCGATGACTGCTTCACCTGCGTTAAGAGAAGCACCAAGTGCGATAGAAGGCGGCCCTACTGCTCGCAATGTCTCGAGATTGGGAACGAATGCTCCGGATATAAGACTCAGCTGACCTGGGGAGTTGGAGTGGCGAGCCGTGGAAAATTGCGAGGATTATCGCTTCCCATAGCAAAGGCGCCGCCAGTTGCGCCTGTAGCGAAGAAGACAACGAGCCGTGCGAGAGCAAGCAGCTCAGCGGCAACCTCAACCCAGTGGAGCGACCCTGAAGAGGGTTCGCATAGGGCTCACCGAGACGATGTCGATATCAGTGGGGATCACGCTGCTCCTGTGCCCACGACACAATATGGGGCATATCAGGACTTATCGAGGTTTTCACATAGCGACAATGCACCAGCACCCCCGCAGAGGGCCTGGGGAGGCTATCAAGCATACGGCGGCAACATGAACACTCACGACCAGTCCAGGTACCACAAGCTTAACACGTCGATGAACCACTTCCCCATAATGGGCGAGTCGTTGTCATCGTCCGTGGACTCACTAAGCGATGTCGACTACACCCTATCGCCCGTGGGACACTCGTATCCAAGAGAGGAGATCCCCTTTGTGCATAGCCCGACCCTCATGTACGAGAATTATACAGGCCAGAGCTCACCCGTCCCGCAGAGCCCCGCCGCTGCGATTATGATCGATCAGCGGGCACCGACTTCATGTCCTAGTCTGGTATATGCCCCATCCGAGCCGAGCTCGAGCCTCAGCTCTCACCATGACTCCTTTGAGCCGCAGATGGCACACAGACTGGTTGCGGATAGCGATACTCTCAGTAAGGATCAAGCGTTCCGATACCCTGCGACTCGGATCACTGACAACTCCTCGCAGGCGTCCCTGAGATGGAGCCTTACAGCACCAGCCCGCACTCCACGGGCGGCCCGCAATGGCCCCCTTCAATTTCAAGGGATGACGACGTAACGCCTCACGCTGTGGAACCCACTTCGGCCACCTCGACTGTTTCCTATGAGAGCCAGTCGGTGCAGGTTAACCCTGATCTCATCGCCAAGATGCCGTTTTTCATGGATTATTACGAAAACATTATGTGCCCATCCATGGTTCTCGTAGATGGACCCAACAATCCGTTCAGAGACCACATCCTACGATTGGCATCGGGCAGTCGAAGTCTACAGCATGCTATCTGTGCCTTGTCCGCTTGCAACCTGAGGATGAAGAGAAGGCTAAGTCTTGGTCAGCATGGCAGAGACCTCAACAGTGACACCGACCGACACTCTGATATGCAATCGGACCATCATTCTTTAACGGAAGAACACCAGCACCGCAACTTGGCTGTTCACCTACTAAACCAACAGTTAAACGACCCTTCAAAATCATGCCACGATTCTGTCTTGGCTACGATACTCCTTCTTTGCCATTACCGCATGGTGGAATCCGGTGTAGCAAAATTCCACACCCAGTTCGCAGGCGTCAAGAAAATATTGAGCATGCGAGGCTCTGCACCTTACCAAGGATCAAGTGAGTCCTCGTGGATGGAGGCTATCTTCACTTACTTCGATTCTATTTCAGCGAGCATCAATGACCGCGAGGCCCAACTTAACCACAACTTTTATGGGCTACCTTCTGAAGCCAACCTACTACCTCCTGGAGCCGAGAACCTAGTTGGCTGCGACCGAGAGCTCTTCAAGACCATCAGCAGACTTGGTCGTCTAAACCTCCTGTCGCAGCATCTCCCAGTTCAGAACTCCCTTGCATCGCCCACTGGCCGTGTTGGAACACCATCGGCTTCTTCTCCTTTAGGCTCTCCCTTGGGACATTCATTCAAGCAACCCGGTCCCTCAATCGGTGATTTCTTTAGCATAAACCACCACCGCTACGACGGAAACGGTTTCTCATCACAGCTCGACGAGGAGGAAATTATGTCAACCGGGCTTTGCTCCTCGCCGCACTACGACGAGCACCGCTCAAACTTCTGGCGGGAGTGGAAAGATGCGCGCATGGCACTTCAGAACTGGGAATTCGACCCTCAACGAGTGGCCGCGTCCCTCCCTAACTCGGCAACGCAGAGCCAAGTACGAGACCTGCACTCACTCTCCGAAGCCTTCCGTTACGCCGCTCTGCTCTACACTGAGCGTCTTGCTTCCCCCAATGTCCCTTCTACCCACAACAACTTCCGCAACCTAGTTAGCCAGGTTGTCTACTACGCCACCTCCCTCGAAGCCGGAAGCAGCGCCGAGAAGTTCTTACTCTGGCCGCTCTTTGTAGCCGGTAGCGAATGCGTCAATGAGTTACAACAGAACATCGTCCGCAACAAGTGCCGCGAGATCATGTCGCGCAGTGGCTACATGAACAACCTAGCTGCTATCGAAGTCTTAGAGCGGCTGTGGGCTGGCGAGTACTACGAACCCCCTGCAACTCCCGGCAACAAGATGGGATTGAGACGCGGCTGCTTCAACTGGACAAAATGCATTGGCGGACCCGGCGTCGAAGTCGAATGGATCATGTTTTAAATATATACGAATGCCACACGCATTTTTGTAAAAATGGGAGGCCAACTTGAATGTGATGGCAATTGGGAGCATATTGGATCACGGAGGTTTATATCCACCTTTGCGCGAACTACCTTTCTTTTCTGTTGAATATTTTTACCACGCCTCTTTTTTTTCTTTCTGATTATTATTCTCTTTTTGCTGTTATCACGAAATGTACTATTATACACACCGCATGTGGATATCCCGGACTTACGGCTTTTTATGGCGGATACGAACGAAACTTTTGGATATGGACCTTTTCTACTTTCAACATTGGGATGTTCTATATCAGAGGAAGAAAGAAATGTCGGGTTGGGATTTATTACTAGAAGGGAAACCAGGAGAAAGAGAGGCATTTTGTGTCGCTGTATGGTGGTTGGAATTTTTTTAGTTACTGTATCTATCTACGCTAGCAAGCAGCAGCAGCATATGAGATTCACGCCGCATATGAAGAGAGAGAGAGAGAGAGACATACATACATACAAGTCGAGAACAAAGAGAAGCCTATTCCCCCCAAAGATAATGGCCGTTCGTCATTTTGGTCTCGTGATTTCTGCCACCCATAACGACTTGTCTCTGGTTTCTGGCACACCCTACCGTAGTACACCCTCCAGCTCACAGGTTGGGGGTGCATGTGAGCAAGCTGTCAGCACGCAAAGCAGATCTCCCGGCCGGCGCCCGACGTCACGCCATAGCGCCTCATATGGAACCCGCTTTCCACACGCCCCCAAATGCATGCTCAACGAACTGGGGCTAGTCCCATTATCATAACGCCAGCGTATTATACATGCCTAGCTTCAACCAGTTCGACCACACAGAGCTGTCCGTCAAGCGAAGCGGGAAGGAATGCTCCCACCACCCAACCACCCACACCCTTTCTTCTCTGAGCTAGACTTCTTCGTCTTCCGCCCACACACGGTTAGTTAAATGGTATGCCGTAATGGAGGGGAGGGCTAGAAGAAAACATAGCCACATCTTTTTTTCTCTCTCCCTTCTAGGTGTTCTTTTTCTTTTCTAGCTATCTTACTGCCGTCCGTCTAGCCCGCCATCGAGATCGGTAGATACCTTAGGTAAGATATCTTACAGTAGCGTAGCGGAGCATTTTTAAAGAAGACGGCGAATAGGCCCTCTCGCCGGCGAAGAACCAGCCCCCTAATGGATCCTCTCATCGTTCGCGATCTAGGTTATGGGCCCTATAGATTCGGACCCTATATAGGTTGATACTACGTATATGGTTTCTAGAAGACATCTATAGATGAGACTTTCTGCATGGCTATGTAGGATTACACCAGAAATGGTGGAAAGTATCGTGCAGTACCTCTTACTACATGGCCTTTTCTTTTCCCACTAACCCCCCTCTGAGGTCCCTCGCTCACTTACTGCTGTTGTCTTTCTGCAACTCTCATCCCATCACTTCAGCGCCGATGAACCCCCACCCCCCACACATTTCCTAAATAGGGAGGAAGATCGAAGAGGAGAGGTTAGTGAAGCCAGCAAGAAGACTTTAGCTTAACTGCGAGGCTTTTAAACCCTTCGAGGCGCATCGCGTTACTAAGACAACTTACGAATTCCAATATCCCACTACGTACAGCGTACATACCTACGTGCGTAACAAAATCCAACTAAAAATGCAGACTAAGTGATCTAGCTAGTGGGTGAGTGAGTACCTAAGGTGAAGAGAAGAAAAGAGAAAAAAATACTTTAGAACGAACACGAAGATCGAAAAACCCCCTAGGTACGGCCTATCTACCCTAATCTATCCAGCTATAGCTAGCTAGGCAGCTGTCAGTGATAGGCCTCGAGCCAAGAAGTTGCAGCACATGATTTACGTACATAAGTGTAGCGCTTGCACATATCTTCCTCCGGCTTTGACGTTCTACTTTCTCTTTTCACGTTAGCTTCGTTTTTTCTCCCTTCTATACCCCTTCTTACGCCTATGCTACATCTTATTACATCTTTTACTCTCGGCTGTAGAACAGGTTAAACAGGTATTCACGACTGACGGAAAGCGGCGAAATGAGTAACAAGGCCTGATTCGGCCACTCATCACTGCGTCCCACCCGCTATCTACCCGAGTACATACAAACCTGGCCGGCGACTAAAACCCACCAACCCCCCAAACTATGACCAGGACCATGATGACACACCAGGATGATCGTCGCCGCATAGGTGCTATGGTAGCTTAACGAGATACGCTGCACGGTACGTAGCGATTTGCTCACCTTTCTCCCCGGTCACCTTTGCTCGGTATGTTAGACCCACCACGACCATCTACAATGTGCTTCTGTACTTCGAAGCCGATGGATCTACTGTAGCTAGCGTCTCGAGCTACGGTAGATACCCGGCTTTCGCGGCGCCCTAGCAGCCTAGCAGGCTCGCATTCCCCTTTGGCTCTTCGCTCGCTCGCCCACGGATGACCCGCGTATGGTCGCTCCTCTTTTTTGACAGCTCTTAGAAGAAATTAAGCATACACAAGAGCCGCCGAATTTACATCTGACCACCTTTCTTCTCAAACAGCCTGCCCGACGAACCGCGCGAGCTGGTTGGCAGGTCTGGACTCAGCTGGCTAAAACAAGATACAACAGAATCTTACCGACCTAGATCCCCCCCCAAGAGAATACCGGAAGGCAAAAATGCTATCTGGAGCCTACGGAGTACGGTAGTACAGAAATCTAGATGATTTTCATAGGATGTAGATCGTATGGTGAGCGTAAACCTGGCCCCCCTCCCCGAAGGGTCCTACCTAGGTCCCCCCCTTCCCTCGCCCATTTCGCAGGGGGCAGAAGAGGGAAGAGATGGTCGAACCTAGCCAGGCTCCTGTCTGTGACTGTCCATTGGATCGATGGATTAAGCAACCAATTCATGATCCAGCGACCGATTCATTGGCAGAGACCGACTCCGGGATCCGAGATCTTCCGCTAGAAGCCAGCGCGACATCGACGAGAGAGAGAGCCGGGGGGTATCCCCTTACACAAGAACCCTATAAACTAGGGGGTATAAGAGTACATAGGGTAGGGTAGGGGGCGGCGTTGCGACATTGGACGATGATGCGAGCAGATGGACATCCCACGTAGGTAGTATGTATGCAAAACGTACAGAGAGAGATATGAGATGATGGATAATGATGGGAATGGGGATGGGGATGGGGTGGACCAACTACTACTACTACTGTTACTTGCTACTGCTGCTGCTACATGCATCCCTCCCCCCAAAATTTGAGAATTTTAGCTCCTTCTTTGCGCCTTCTAGCAGCTTGCCGGATCTGCCAGTCAGGGGTCCGCTTCGGGTGGTTGGCGCCGTGATTCGAGAACTCGCCGTTCGAAGTGTTCGGCGCTCATTCCTCATTCTATAGCTCCATTGTTCGAATGCGACTCTGCGCGCTTGCAGCAAGCAGAGACAGACAGCAGCAGCAGAAGAGGGCCGGTCGTTGCGGGCTCGCGGGCTTGGCCGCATCGGTCGGTTCCCCTAAGCTTGCCTGGCTGCCGATTGGTCCTTGACGCCCGGGGGGGTACCCTGGCCGCCCTGCCTCGGATCACGAATGCCTACTGGGCAAGGGGTGGAGGGGTCGGCGATCGATCCAAAAGGTTGGGGGTGGAGCATTAAAAAGTGACTGATTGCGATTCGAAAGTACATAGCGACACTTGACCTTAATGAGATGACAGAAGCAAAGGAGTTTGGGGATCCGTATTTGTACGCATAGAAAAGGCGCCTGTCATGCGAGCATGGGACGTGTATATGGAGGTGTATTTGTGTGTATATGCCATGCATGTGTTGTAGTTGTATGGCGTTATGGACATGGTGTGGAATCTTTGGAATCAGAACCTACATCTGGAGTTAAGGATGCAGTTACAGTATATACCCTCGTTCGTCCCAAATTATGCGACGCCGTCGTCGTCTCACTGGACGGGAATTGCACTGCCCCCTTCTCGCTCCGTTGGAGTTGAAAGCGGAATTGAGATCTGAAGATAGCGATTTCTGCTTCGAGACCCCCCAGTAGCAGCAAAGCAAGATGGTGGTGGTCTATCCCCTCGTCACGGATTTTCATGATAAATAAGGTACTTGCGTAGGACTTCCTCGGACTCGTACTATAGATGTTAGACCCCATCCTACCCTTCTCCGTCTCACAACAGGACATAACATCTGAACTGGATCCCTCTCCAGTACGCCAAGACCGGCAAACATGCGCGAATGCGGCAAGATGCTCGTCGTCGCGTATCGTCCCTCGTATCGACCCTTTCGACCCTAGGCAGATGAGTGGCCCGCCCAGCTGCTCCGTCCCGCGACTTGGACGAATTTCCAACGGAGCGTTTTTGGAGAAGATCAATGCAAAGACAATCAATCAATGTACCAGGACAGACAGCAGAGACCCCTTCGCTTGGGTGCCAGTTCAAAAAAGTTGGGGCACATAAGGAAAAAGGGAAACAAGGCACGTGTAGATAAACCAGCCTCTGATAAGATAAGAGATAAGATTTTATTTTTTGTCTTATCGCTTAGTTGCATTCTGCTATCTGCGCCTTGCAACGGTAAGAAATTTTGGCAGCACTTCAAGCCATAGTACTGGACCACGAAAGCGAACAAGAATTGACCATTGCGCCCATACTCGCAAAAAAACTGCATTAGAGGCTAGGAATCTCTATAGGAAACAAAAAAGGACAACGATACAATGGGTCGTGATCTTCAGAAGCGCAAGCGGCGGTCGTCCCGCAACGCCATCCGACAGCCATCATCCACGTTGAAGTCGAAGCGCCTGCTGAACCCGCTTGGGAACGACCTGATAGCTAAGAACTGGTAAGTTTATATCTTATGCATAACTGATTAAGAGTTCATGTGCTGACCAAGTCGAACGCGCACAGGAACAAGAAGGAGACCACAACGCAGAACTACAAGCGCCTGGGCCTCGTCGGCCGGCTCAAGACGCCGACCGGCGGCGTGGAGCCGGACGCGGGGT
>JAOXNQ010000003.1:715916-750504 GCA_028571165.1 Hypoxylon perforatum
GCAACCCTCCTCCCAACTCACCTCTTCGTCGTCCTCCCAACTCACCTCTTCGTCGTCCTCCATCACCGGGCAAAAGGCACCAGAGGTCCCCGTTGAAGGTGCCGCGTCGCCGCCGCCCGGTCGTACCCCGGCTCCGCGTCCAGCCGCACGCTCACGTGGAAGCGCTCGATCTGGGCCGCCGCGTCTTCGGAGAGGACAGGCCGGTACGAGCGCCGCAGCTGCGGGAGCTCGGTGAGCAGCGTGTTGTGCACGAGGAAGGTGTTGGATCGGTACAGCAGCGGCTGCGCCTCGGCGTACAGCTGCCGGTTCGCGCGCAGGATGGCGGTGTGGATGAGTCCCGGTTCTTGGCTGTATGTCTTGGAGGACGGTGAGGGGGCGTCTTCGGGCATGACGAGCAGGTGCTTGAGGATCTCGTGGCGGATCTCGGGGGGCAGGGTGACGAGGGTCGCGGCGGGTGCGGGGCCGCTGTAGTGGCTGAAGTCGGTGATGGTCTGCGAGGCCGCGTCGTCGACTATTGGTGACGACGGCACGCTGTAGCAGCTGCCCTTCTCGTCCTCGCTGTCGCTCTCCGTGTCTAGGTCCGACGTGTCGAGCTCCGTCGTGATGGTCTGCATCAGCTTGTTTTGTTTTGAGGGTTGGTGCTCCGACAAGTAGTCCGCGAGCGTCATGTACGGGGAGCCGTCGTGCGCGTCTATGACGGCGTGCGTCGGCTCCATGGTGGATGGTTGCTGCCACAGCATTTTGGATGATGTGTTTTGGTAGTATGCGTAGGTGTATGGTATGAATTGGATTGATGTTGATATTCGGTATATGGTTTGTTATACACCTAAGTGGTATGATATTAGGCGAATGTGATGTGGTGTGATGATTATAGTAGTATAAGATGGTATGCCTCAGACAATTGTCTCGATCGAAAGAGGATATCTTGATGTCTTTTGTATATTCGGCTTCGGATTCAATGGCCGTAGCGGTCAACAAATATTTTGTAAAGTTTTGCCTTCCTTCTACGCAGTTCTGCTATAGAGGGCGCGTGGTTGTTAGTCACGAGCGGGAATGACGTGTGACGATGATGGCAGTGAGGTTTGGGGGGCGAAGCAATACCGAACTCGAGCCCAGGAACTTCCGTGACGGCTCCCCAACCCCTATATAGCTTTCTACCCTCCCTAAAAGGGAACCACAGTGCGGGGATTGAAATCACATGAGACTGGTCGAGATGGATGTAACTATCCTCCCATTATTTCCGTCTCGATCTGCCATACCCTACACGCTCTTTGCTTCAGGGGGGATCGAGGGGGATGCAAAGAGCCGAGGGGTAACTTCTGGCGTTCGGTCAAAAAAAATTAATGGGGTGTGACAGCTTGGAGACTGACATGATCTCCGCATCTGCCAATGTAACCTCCGCTTACATACAGATGCAGGTGGACCATTACCACGCTCTCTGATTGGGTTTCTGAGATATATCAGATATCACAAAAAATAACAATGTACCTGGTAGTATGACATATGGGACGATACGTAGGTACATAGGGGGATCGAGGTCACGCCAAGAAGCAAAAGGGGCTCCCCCACACCGATGGTTTGGAGACGGGTCACCAATACAGTTTATCGGGGAGCACATCCTCACGGCTGGTCCCGGCCTTCATCAATCCATGACATTCGATAATTATGCTTTTGTTTTAGTGCGTAGTATTTGGAATACTAGAACCTTGGAAAAACATGCTTAACTCAGCCTCAACAGCCTCAACTTGCCATCCCGTCCAATACGCTATACTGTATTCGTGCCCAAGGTAACTCTACATTGGCGTCATCCTGGTAGATAAGCGATGATAAGTCACGTCTTTTCGCATGGGGGTATATTCACCGGTCATACTGTGTATCTATGTAGTTACTGAGACTGGCGACAGGTTATTACCCCCTTGTAACGCTGGAGAAGACGCTGAGCCACTGCCAGTTGTATCACAATGACGTTTCTAGTAAGCACTAAAGCGGTGAAAAATACCGTGCGGATATGTAATAATCCATTACCGACCCTATCATGACCGCCGGAAACCTGCAATACCCGGCATGTTGCAGCTAAAGCCTCCAATTCTTATCTCAGGGGAAGTATCTACGATGTGGCCAGATCTCGAATATCATGCGTTCTGCAAGCCATCATAAGTTGATCAGCCCAAGAAGAACAATATAATATGAATACGAATGCCCGGAACTTAAGCCCGCGGATACACAGTTTTCGCAACCGTGTCGTCTCCAAATCGACTACGACCAGCAACCAACTATGACTCAAAGCCGCAGCCGAGGATGTTCGGCACACCACACATCTACAATCGCATACACCCCATACACACCATACGCCAAGTAACTGATCAACTTTGAAAGAAAGCCTCCTTTCAGGCAATGGGTAGTAAATCGCTACGCATTCAACCCCCACAGCTAACAATTGACTGCTCACGTCGAGACGCGAGTGAAATTTTTGGTAAAGTACGCAAGGCTTTGGGCTTTTTTGATCAGCTCCCGCAGTCTGACTGCATATCTCGTGCATCTCGTCGTTGCAATCCTGCGCAAGTCGGCTAATTTCAGCCGGTCCCGCGCGGATGATCCATGCAGGCCTCTGATCGAAGTTTTCAAGAATCATCGAAGCCTTGCGTCTTTTTTACTTAACCCTGCCTTCGTAGGGCGAGCAATCACTTGCGAGTTGACGAAATATGGCATATAACTGCAGAAGGATGTTCAGTCCCGAGCTTCCAGAGTCGGCCGGCCGAAAATCGAGATTCGCCACGAACTACACAACCCTAGAGGACGAACAGTAAACTCAAACCTAACAGCCCAATAGGCTCTTTGCCTTTGCTAGTGTCGAGATGTGACGAGTTATATTGAGCAGCGGAACGTGTTGGCTTGGATTGACCGACATGTCCATACTCTGAGCACCGACACAGTACACACACTCATCAACTAGCAACCAACCATAACTTAGACGATCCTATACGATCCGATGCTTGATCATAGATGTTTATAGTATTCAACATCACCACCATCGTCATCGACATCATCAACAATCCTAATTTGTATTGAGCTTATTCACAAGAAGGCTTTATGATCTCATCAATGGTAGGTCAGAATCATTTACAGACATCCGCCTACATAATGCACTATGGACTCACAAGGGTGCCACGAGCTCATGTAGGTGCAACTGGTCAATGGCCTATCTTATTGGCTTACTCCCTATTCCATACTTGGTAGCCAATGCTCTTACTTACCTCTTAATAACTCAACTATTGCTTGCAAGAGCCGTTTGGCCGTTAGGAACCCAGTTCCACTGTGACTAGTATATTCGCTGCTACATACAGCCAGTAGTCTGCGAGTATAGCCTTGAGCATAGCCCACTGCCCATTTATCGAATCATATCTAAACAGCAGATTACTTGGGGTCGCGTCGTGAAATCGCTCAGTGCCATTAGGCGTAGCTGGGCTCCTTCATTGGGTATGTAGAATGTGCCGCATATGCCTATCAAGCGCGCCAGCTCGATGCGCCGTTAACCCACGCTCTCAACATTCGATGGAATGATCTTCGAGACCTGATCATCGAAATCTAGCCCCGTTATCGAACCTGATAGCCTCCTATAGCCTCTCACAGGCTCAGACATCGCGCGATGGGAAATCCTACAATTCCGTGCTACAGCCGCCGCGCGGGCAGATACGCGGGCGATCACCCTAGTCGACGAGTTATCCGTCTTACCACCATTACGATACAGTCAGCTTTTCACCCGCGCAAGCCCTACACAAGCTTTGGCAGTCTAACGTGGTCCCCCCAAAACGTATTCAACCTGACAAAGACCACTGTCCGCAACTTCTATGCGTACCCAGCCTGCTGGCGTCGCGTGAGGCTGCAGTATGCAAAGCAACAGTAAGAATGTTAGAGATAGCAACAAGATAGAATAAACATCATACCATTTTTTGTTTATTTGACAAGAAACTTCCTTGTTGAAAACATCGTATTCTCATGTTAATTATCCACTAATTTCCCACTACCGAAATCGATCTATGAGGTTAAAAAGTGGCGGGATCTACTCAACCCCACAATCTGCCATATGAATCGCCTCTCTACATAGTAGAATCTTGGTGGATGCGAAGCGAAGACCTCGCGAGATCTTGAAAGCTAGCACATGAAAGAATTCTCTTTCGGCATTCATGCCTGACTAGAATTCGATGAATGACATGCCATTGTGCCATGGGATTTGAAGTGTTTCCACTTTCGAGCAGACATTTCAGAGTAAACGTGCACTTTCCATGGTCCTTGGGAATATCACCTGCTTCTAACATAGCGTGTTGATAGGTTTAACCAAACTATCGGTCGACAACTTGCGACAGACTGGGGAGTGATGATGCGGTTCTGATTGCGCGTAGGAAATGATTCGTCATTTCAGCTCAATCATGTAGACATGATATTGTCCATCCTTAGTCTCAGGTCGGTTGTTGAAAGGCCCATAGTATGGACGCAGCTTTGCGGGTTTCCCATATGGGCCGTTTTCCATACTCTGATATGCATACCAAGAAATGACATATCATTGAGTCACTTACTTCATATTGAGTGTGAGCATGGGAATTAGAATGTCGATTCTCTTGTGTCTGGATATTTCCGTGCTAACACGAAAAACCATCCATTTGACAATGTGTAAAGCGATGTATGTCTAGTCTTCGGGGGGGAAAAAACTGCAACGTCGAAGGTACATAGAAAAAAAGACGACGAACTTATGCTATTGAGAATAAGTATCCCATTATTAGAAAGTAACCTATCTTGTGTTTCTTTCTTATTACTTGAAAGTTGATAGAGACTTTGATGATACTACTGTCTAGAAGTTCAGGACAAGACTTGATAGAGATGTGAATTAGCCATGATAGTAACAATAATACATCGTCTACTAAGTCAGGCAGGCGGTGAAGTGTAAAATACCCATGAGCTCGTGCCCCTCTAAAACCCCACGTCGGAATTCTGCCGCCCGAGGTGGGGCAAAAGTATGAGACTGACGTTCGATTTTGAAGAATATCAAGAATTTGCGAATAGTATCATAAACCTCCGTGTTAATTCATACAAATCATCCTGTATCGACCGTCATCGTACGGCCGGGCTTAGAGAATTACCAATTGCGGACTGTCGGGTGGACTTCGTGACCTTTTTTGGCCCCCGCCTACCCTCCACATATCGCGAGACAAACCCGAAATTACAACTCTAGAATTTTTGCGCCACAGCCACTACCCACAACCGATGACCCCGGAATCCCGAATTTGTCACTAGTAGCTTTATAGCCAGCCGTCAAGATGGTGAACATCACGGAGAAAATCAAGGAGTGAGTCGGAAAATATCACCCTGCGTGCAGCAGCCCGCGCTGCCGCCGCTGCATGTCACTCACTCACACATACATGAGGGCCCGTACTCATCACGCATACATAATCTAGGATCGAGGATGAGATGAAGAGGACCCAAAGTAAGGAAACCGCTCGGGCCGGCGTTATGTAGGGTTGATATTGCATGATGTTCTGACCTGCTGAACCGCATAATAGAGAACAAGGCGACTGGTAAGGCTGTCTGTCACACGTTGCGCCCCCGCTGAACAGGAGACATGAGAGGCTAATGCGGGTTCGCAGAATACCACCTTGGACTTTTGAAGGGGTATGATATATAACTCATCAGCTCATCTGCACGTCCCTCCCGAGGCTGCTGCGGCTAACTAACAATAAATCCCGAATTTAGAAAGCTCGCACGTCTACGAGCACAGCTCCTCGAGCCCGGCCCCGGCGCGGGCGGTGGTGGCGGTGCCGGCTTCGATGTGAGCAAGAGCGGTGATGCGCGCATAGCGCTGGTCGGGTTTCCGTCGGTGGGAAAATCCACCTTCCTGTCCAAAGTGACGAAGACGAGATCCGAGGTCGCCTCGTACGCCTTCACGACCCTGACTGCGATTCCCGGCGTGCTCGAGTACGGCGGCGCGGAAATCCAGCTGCTGGATCTGCCCGGTATCATCGAAGGTGCCGCGGAAGGCAAAGGTAGAGGACGACAAGTCATCTCGGCCGCCAAGACGAGCGATCTCATCCTGATGGTCCTCGATGCCACCAAGAGAGCGGAGCAGAGAGCACTGCTGGAGGCCGAGTTGGAAGCTGTTGGGATTCGACTGAACAGAGAACCACCGTAAGACAAACTTACTTACCCCTTTATGCCAACTATTGCTCTAAACAGGGTTACTAACCAACTTACCCTAGCAACATATACTTAAAAGCCAAGAAAGCCGGCGGCATGAAGATCAACTTCCAAGCACCGCCCAAGCATCTAGACGAGAAGATGGTGTACAACATCATGCGCGACTACAAGATGCTGAACTGCGAGATCCTGATCCGGGACGACGAGGCGACGGTAGACGACCTAATCGACGTCATCATGAAAGACCACCGCAAGTACATCAAGTGCCTGTATGTGTACAACAAGATCGACAGCGTGTCGCTCGACTTCCTCGACAAGCTGGCGCGCGAGCCGCAGACCGTCGTCATGAGCTGCGAGTTGGACTTGGGTATTCAAGACGTCGTGGACCGGTGCTGGAAGGAGCTGCAGCTGATCCGCATCTACACGAAGCGGAAAGGCACCGATCCCGACTTCAGCGAGGCCTTGATCGTGCGCAGCAATGCTACCATCGAGGACGTCTGCGACCGCATCCACAGGACCCTGAAGGATACGTACAAATATGCCTTGGTATGGGGAGCAAGCGCCAGGCATGTCCCGCAGAGGGTCGGACTAGGACATCTGGTCGCAGATGAGGATGTTGTTTACATAGTTAGCGGATATAAGGCATAATAAGGCATAACATAATCAGCAGCACGATCAATTCCATGACACAAGCATCAGCCGGAAATGTGAAGTAAAGCAAATTTATTGTCGTGAATCATCGATGATGTGCTTAATCAACCATCATCCGGAAAGCATATACATGTTCATTATAGGCTCTCTCTTCCCCCTGTATGTAAGAAAAGGGGAGCCCGGAGCCCAATCCATCGGTGCATGCATGCTTTGCGATACCCTAGAATTTCCGTTTCCCCACCAACGCCATTGCGACGACCCTGGTACCATCATAACGCAGAACTAAACAACCGAATAAAAATAGCTGGTATCAGGTGAAGAAGAATAGGCCCTATTCATGTCCGAAGAAGGATGGACAGGAAGGGTGAGACTGGCGTAGCGGTTGGTTACGGATCTAGGTGCTCGAGTCCTCCGACGGGGCGGGTTGCGACGCCGCGGCGGCCTTAGCGCCGAAGACGTTCTCGCCGTCGAACTTCTTGGCCGAAGTCTGCGCAAAGAGCGACTTGGGCTTAGCTCTGTCATAGGAGGGTATATCAATTAGTATATAGGTATTTGGCATTTGGCAGAGCCGTAGGTAGACAGAAGAGAAAAATAAAACTTACCGGCCGGCAACTCGTCCCTTGAGGGCATTGAGCTTGGCAGTGCAGGGGCTCATGATGTTGTCGGAAGGAGAGATGTACTGCTGCTGTCTGTCACCGACGCCGCCAATGTTAGCAAGGAGGCGGCTCTGGGGGTGGTTCTGAACACGGGTGGCCGCGCTGGCGGTGTTGCACGTGCCACTGGCAGTGGCAGTAGAGGTAAAAGCAGAGGTGGTGACGGTGTTCTTGGTAGTAGCCGTGGTGGCCGGGGCCTTGGGTCCGTACTTCTCCTCTTCGAGCTTGGATTGAAGGACCTGGCGGTGGTACTCAAGGCTCTTAGGCGCGGTGGTCTTCGCGTCCTTGGTGGCGGCTGAGGCGTCCTGGTTCTGGACGAGGGCATTGACGTCCTTGTCAGACAGAGCGGAACCCATTGCGTCGGATTGGTGGATGGTGATGTTAGGTTTGTTGTGGTAGAGTCGCAAGATCGCAAGATCACGATTGTGTTGTTGTAGGTCAGGCGGGGTGAAGAATGCAACGAACAGCAAGGACGCGAGATCTACTGGAGCTGATGGTTTTAGCTGATGTCTCTCGATGGTAGTTGTTTGTAGGTGTGTGCGAAGGTTGACTTCAGCTATGGCAATTGCGCGAAGATGTGTATGTGTGTAGAGATGAGAAGCTGTCCGATCTTCGATAAAGGTGATGGGACTCGTTTATCAAGGAAAAGTGTGCTGCATGTGAAATGATCAACAAATTTTATGTGGTCTAGAAAAAGACTCCGCCGTTGAAGAGGAACGTTGATCTAGTGCGTTTGCCTTAGTGTAACATGCAAAAGAAAACATTAATGGCTCGTCGACCAGGCAACGGATGGAGACCTGCAGCTCCTCAGGTTCTTTGTTTCGAACCGTTAGCGGCAGTTGCTACGCTACCGAACGCCAAGGACTACTCAGGCACTGCAACAGCGATGCTAGGGCTACCCGGCGGCCCCGGCTGCTCGGTACGTGCACTGACTTGATCCACATTAGTACCTGAGAAACCCCCGTAGCGTCGTTGCGACTTGGTACAAGAGCTCCTCAGGTAAACATTCCCCACATCTACGTCAAAAACAATTAATCAACATCAAATCATCTTGGATTTTTCTCCTAGCGACGAAGCATTCCGGGGCCTGCGGTTTCATGCGCTAAGATCGCTTGCAATCATGACTCACTTTCTTCCCTGCTACCTAAGGTTCCAAGCTCTACCTGGTAAGTTATCATATTCGGGGATTCGGGGAGAAGAAAATTTTCGGTAGGTCACTGGCGGGTCAATGTGGCCCGTACGATTGCTTTCCATCTCATGATGTCTACATCTCAACCAGTCGATTCGCGATGGCAATTCAAAAACTCAAATAACTTCCAATGTTACCGGTGCGCACAATCTCATGACCCGACTTGCGAAACTATAACCCTTGTATAACCTGAGATTTACATAACCTCGATCTGGTTTCTGTTTCTTCCTTAAGCATGACTTCATCGGTAGGGTCAACCTTTCGCCGCCAAATCCCGTGATCCAACTTCTCCTGCAAGGTCATTGGTCTACCAAACTTGATGTCATGTAGCTCCCGACACATGATTTCGTCCCAAAGCTTTGGGACGGTGTGACCAGAAGATGATTAAGCACTGGAGATCTCATCTAGGTATACCGAGAGAAGGGATAGGGCTGTGCACACGAGCTTCGTACACCGAGTTGTCGGAAAGGGGGCTTTGGGGTAAGGTACTTACTACATGAGACACTTCTCGTAAAGGCAAGACGCAGCTCAAGGAGCACACTCGGAGTGTTCAATTGCGATTTTCAACTATTCTTCAACATGGATTACTGGAAAGGGGGGATTGGTTGGCGTTGATGTTCCCAACCGAGGTCAATATTTCAGGGGGTTGTTTAAGAATTACACCCACAACGTCTATCGAACCAATTGTATGGGTGTAGCTTCATGTTGGACTAATTGATGTATATAGGTAGCTGGAATTATAGTACAAGACGTATACTCAACTATGTAGTGGCACATAAGACGAACAATCATAATTATTTCTCCAGCTAGATTTTACTAGAAGGTACGTCAATCTTATTACATGACACTTAAGCTGTAAGTCACCTCCCAATTTACGTCCATTCGGACAGGCCAGAGTTCTTCCCCTCGGGCAGGGTTAAAATTCCGTTAAATAACAGGAATAAGAGATGACGGAGACTAGGCCTCTTGTATACCTATTCACAAGGCCCAGTACCTACCTAAGCAGTTAGGCTTGTAGCTCTTCATGCAGCAACATTGTTGTTTCCTCATTGCTTAGTTTCTCTTATGCCGAAAATATTCCCCTTCGTTTCACCTTTGACCTACTTATCAGGCCTTAGCTCTTCGTGCAACAACGTTCTTGTTCGCTTATCGTTTGGCTGGCCTCATGACACTGCTATACACTGAAGCATGTTCAAAGCTAACGACCCCCAATCTCTTACAGCTACAAGGAATACTTCATATTTACCTGTTCTTCCTTTTTTTCATCGAATCTCTTGGCTTGTCAAAATAAGCCGTGAGGCCAAGAACGATCTATGCTCCGCAGATTAGCCTTTGTATAGAGTGATTCCTGGAGGTCATCTAACCCCTATTGCCCCTGGCATCATAACTACGCGAAGCTAGAAAAATGGACGGCTCAACGGCTTGGTTACATACGGCTTCAATACCTACGAGGAAGATATTGAAAAAGTCATACTCAATGTCTTGCCGATTTATATTTTCTTCTACCGTATAGAGATATACGGAGGAGAATGATGTACGAGAAGGAATAACTTCGTCATTACCTCCGTAGACTAGACCTCGTAATCCGTAAGATTATAACATATAGGTACTTCATAAAAGAACTTTGAAGCACTCCTTTACAATATCTTAATGCTACCTAAGTGATTGACCAGCTACCTAGGGCCTGATACTGAACTACTTTCGGCGAGCTATGGGTTCAGAACACATCCAACTTTTTTGAGGTTACAAGAATTACTTTTGGACTGTACGTATCTTAGGTACATTAGGTACGCTGTTGCTGGGTGTTCGCCTGTTTGCCAGTGTGTCATTTGCCCAGCAACGAACCCCCTCGCGCCCCCCCTCCTAACCGAGCAACCAAATCAAGACATATAATACACACTAGGTGCACCTTTTTTCATCGGCCGGCTGAGTGGCCCAACAACTACGCCAGGGGGCCTACGGGCCCTGTGGTGCAGCGGTTGAGGCGCCAGCCGGCCGCGCAGTAAAACCACCGGGTTTTCGTAGGGCAGGGCCTCCGGGTTCGATACCTGCCTGAGCTTTTTGCAATTTTTTTTTTCACTTCAAATCTTTATTGTCATTATCTTTTGCATGTCCTTCTTTATTTTTCGTGTCGTCTCTTTTTATCTCTTTTCTTTCTCTTTTTTTAAATATATTTACATTCAAAGTATTTTATTTTATTTATTTTTAATTGCCCCCCCTTTTTCACTTTCACCTCCCGAATTTCTATAGGTATCTCTAATTTAAATAAGGTATCTACGAGATTTCTGAATCATTCTAAAAGCTTTTAATTTTAGAGCTAGCCCTGTAGATTGATATTAGGGTTCTTATATATGTTCTCATGACTATATCGACTGAGGCACGGGTCAGTTTAAGATTTTATTTATGGGCGTGATAGAATCTCGAGGTAACTTGGGTGTCCCAACGCCTTCGACTTTCTAATACCAGGGATGTTGATGAGGTTACCAAGATATCTGACGAAGAATATGGCAGAGGTCCATCCGAGGTGTACACGATTGATACCCCGGAGCCTCAATGAGTAAGGGGGTGTCATAATTTTAATCCTTGTTGCGTGGATAGGACGACAGGCCGGATGGACTACGGAGTATCTTCACTCACCATAGATTTCGTAATCGTCGTGGCATATCTAGCAATTTCTGTTCCTAACGCCTAAGCCTTAGCTAACTACTTGGGGCTATAGCTGCGCTCACAATTCTTCCGCCTCTGTGCCAATTATGGCAGCACCCGATGATTTATCACCAACCTACTGAATTTTTCTAATACTGAGCTCACGCCATGGTGAATGAGAGAGAAAATAATACTGTATTATAATCGAACCTGTAGTAGCCTTATAATTTAGGTTTGATATTCGACCCGGGCTGGAAAAGCTTCACGCCGTACTGCTTCAACAGCTGCTCCGTCTTCTCCTTTTGCCACTGGATCTTCTGTGAGACTTCCTTCCCCCTCTTATTCTCGTTCCGTCCCATCTGTTGCAGATGCACCTCATCCGGCCCGTCCGCGAGCCTCAGCGTCCGGATCTGCGCCCACATATTCGCCAGGGGCGTGTCCTGGCTGACGCCGGCGCCGCCAAACGCCTGGACCGCGCGGTCGATGACGGTAAGCGCGGTCTGCGGGACGAGGACCTTAGCCTGCGCGATCTCCTTGAGCGTGGCCTTGGGGCCGAGGTCGTCCATCTTGACGGCGGCGTTGAGGACGATCAGACGCGCCGAATCGATCTCGATGCGCGACTTCGCCACCCACTCGAGGATCACGCCGTGCTCCTTGAGCTGCTTCTTGAACGGCGTCTTCTTGGGGTCGTTGATGCGCATCAGCATCCACTCGAGCGCCCGCTCGGCGGCGCCGATGCTGCGCATCGCGTGGTGGATACGGCCCGGTCCTAGCCGGCCCTGGATGATTTCAAAACCTCGGCCCTCGCCTAGAACGAGATTGCTCGCAGGCACCCGGACGTTGTTGAAAGAGATGTGACCGTGTCCATGCGGCGCGTCGTCGTAACCGTAGACGTTGAGCATGCGATGGATGGTTATGCCCTTGGTGCCTGCCGGGACAAGAATAACGGATTGTTGTTGATAAGGGTCCTTGTTGTTGGGGTCAGACTTGCCCATGACAATGTAGATCTTACATCGAGGGTCGCCGGCGCCACTTGACCACCATTTCTAGATATTGTTAGTATGCGCTCTTGTATAGTGGAAGTAGTAACGCACAGAGCCATTGAGCACGTATTCATTCCCTTCCTTCTTTATGCTAAGTTGGATATTGGTCGCATCAGACGAAGCGACGTCCGGCTCAGTCATTAGGAATGCCGATCGGATCTCGCCCTCCATCAGGGGTTTCAGCCACTGAGCCTTCTGTTCCTCGTTGCCGTACTTGGCCAGGACTTCCATATTACCAGTATCTGGGGCTGCGCAATTGGTGGCCTCGGACGCCACTCTCGATTTGCCCAGCCATTCAGCCATCAAACCATATTCTAGGTTCGTGTAGCCAGGCGACTCTTTGTAATGGCCCTTGGGGAGGAACATATTCCATAGCCCCAGCTGCCTCGCCTTCGCTTTTAGGTCATCGACAATTGGGGGGTGGTGGTCCCATCGCGACGGGCCCTCACCTATCTGTGCTTCGAGAACGGGATCGGCTCTAACTCGTTCGACTATTAACGGTGCTCGTTGGTAGAGGAGGTCTCGTTAGGCTTACGGTATACATTCCTCCTCGACGAACTTGGCCACAATGTCCAAGGTTTTCTTCGCCTTATCGCTAACACGGTGTTTTACCTACGTTCTCAATGAGCCACAATGATACAAGTGCGTTGGAGGTGGCTACTTTTCTTACAATATCTGGGATTTTGGAGGACATCTTGGACGGATCGGTTCAATTACTTAATGGTCAAGTGACTTTGTAGGTATGTGTAACAAGAATGGATCATTCATATCCAAGAAATAGGTGTATACGATTAATTAAGTCTCCAAAAAGCAATAGCTTGTAGGTCAGCTCCTTATCCTCGGTGATGGCATGTTGGATCGGCCTCGCCGTCGTTTGACCGAGGTACGTGCCATATTTAGCGGGGTATATGTAACAATGAGCCCCTGGAGCTTCAGCAGATGAAGCTGCAGCAGGGGGCAGCTTTCTAAAGCTAACCCCAGCTCATGCGCTGGGACCAGGAAATAATCTGGGGAATTAGTGGCTTACTAAGTATACAGATATGCATATATGCAGACATATGCTATGCCGTTATCAGACATGCTACTAACTGGAGCTTAACTTTAGAAAGACTTCCTAAAACTTATTTGCAGCCTCGCATCTCGACTTGTCCAATCTTCCAGCCTTGTTTTCAAATCATCCACATACCACACTCGCCCACCATGTCCGAAGAAAGGGAACTCCAACAGGCACCGTCTACAGAGGTAGCCGCCCCGGCACCCAAGAAAGTAAAAAAGATCATCCGCAAGAAACGTCCAGCGAGACCGCAAGTCGATTCCTCCTTCATAACGTCCGAGCCGCCGCCGCAGACAGGTACGATCTTCAACATATGGTATAACAAATGGTCAGGAGGCGACCGCGAGGATAAGTACCTCTCGAAGACCGCCGCCAAAGGCCGATGCAACGTCGCGAAGGACAGCGGGTACACGCGCGCCGACAAGATCACGGGCTCGTACTTCTGCCTGTTCTTCGCGCGCGGCATCTGCCCCAAGGGCCAGGACTGCGAGTACCTGCACCGGCTGCCGGGGATCCACGACCTGTTCAACCCGAACGTGGACTGCTTCGGGCGCGACAAGCACTCGGACTACCGCGACGACATGGGCGGCGTGGGCAGCTTCATGCGGCAGAACCGCACCATCTACGTGGGCCGCATCCACGTCACCGACGACATCGAGGAGATCGTGGCGCGCCACTTCGCCGAGTGGGGCCAGGTCGAGCGCATACGCGTGCTCAACAGCCGCGGCGTCGCCTTCATCACGTACACCAACGAGGCCAACGCCCAGTTCGCCAAGGAGGCCATGGCCCACCAGAGCCTCGACCATAGCGAGATCCTCAACGTGCGCTGGGCCACCGCCGACCCCAACCCCATGGCGCAGGCGCGTGAGGCGCGGCGGATCGAGGAGCAGGCTGCTGAGGCCATCAGGAGGGCGCTGCCGGAAGAGTTCGTCGCTGAGATCGAGGGCCGGGATCCCGAGGCGCGAAAGAGACGGAAGATCGAGAGCAGCTTTGGCTTGGAAGGGTACGAGGCACCGGACGATGTCTACTTTGCCCGTGGCGCACAGGCGGTGAATCCGGTCGGGAGACAAGGTTACGAATTGGAGCAAGAGCAACGGTTTATGATCGAGAACGGAGAGGCAGGGGGCGGTGGCGGAAATACGTCGGCTCTGTTAGCGATCGAGGGAGGACAATCAACGGAAGACAAGGAAGGCATATTTTCGAGTAGCACGTTGGCGGCGTTGAAAGCCGCGCAGGTGTCAACAGCGCCGAAAGCCAAAGCACCGGCATCGTCTGGTCCATTGGTGGCGTATGACAGTGATAGCGATGACGAATAATCATTCATATTGCTGTCAATTCATACCATGCTTGAGCTTATAGAAAATTGCATTTGTATATACAGGCCTGTTCGCATAATTACCTACAGATACCATCAGCGCTCGGCTGCGACCAAAATTGATTCTTTCAAGCATCTATCTATTCCACCTATTCCAATGACGAACCCAGCCTTTCTCCTATAACCTCTCATGAACATGTTTACTTACGTATTCTGTAATTTCAACTGTTGAATATCCTAGAGTATAATAGCTCATGCCTCCCGAACCATAGATCCATCACCGGTACACTCTGCCCGGCCTCCTCAACGGGCGTATCCCACTCCCGCTCGATCACCTCGGCCAGCAGCCCCTGCACCTCGGCGCCGGCCAGTATCCGCTGCGCCTGGTACGGCCCGAACAGCCCTGCCCGCACCGCCGCCGACACCAGCGCCTTCACGTGGCCCAGCATGAACACGTACGCCGTCTGCCGCAGCGCGAGCCCACACAGCGCGCCTACGGCCCCGAATAGCGGCGCCAGGTGCGCGTGCGCGGCCGGCGGCTCCCCTCCTCCTCCCTCTCTCTTCGGCGCGCTCCGTAGTAGTTCGGCATAAGGCGCTAGACTAGCGCTCGGGTCCGCGGTGCTAGCCATGCTCTTCTCCCAGATACTCAGGAGCGCGCGGCCCTGCGCGACAGACGCGCGCCGGCCCACCGTGCATATGACGGCGGCGTCTTGCATGTCGTCGAGCGCAGCCACGCTTGCTGGGGTGGGGTCCCGGTGCGCGGCTAGCACGAAGGGCAGTGTGGTGCTGGCGTACGACGATAGCGAGAGCGGGAGGAAAGAGGAGAATGAGGATGCGGAGGCGGCGGCGGAGGAGGTGATGGATGGACCGCCGCGCCGCCGCGTGTGCGCTAGGTACGACTCTAGGCCGGAACTAAAGGCGAAGGAGCCGAGGGGGAGGGCGGAGTCCGAGAGTAAGAGGAGGTAGTGGTGTGCGGAGGAGGAGGATGGCTCAGAGGGGATAGCTGGTGGAGGTTGGCGGCCTGGGTGCCCCGGGCCGGTCTTTGATGTGGCTAGGCGGTCCCTGGCCTTTTGGAGGCGGAGCTCCAGGTCTGCGATTTCATTCTCGAGGGCCTCCTGGGAGCCTCCAACTATAAATGGACTCATTATAACATTATTTGATACGGTAAATATTGAGAGAAAGCGCTCGACAGATGTTAGTGAGCTTTTGGCTGCGGAGCGATTGATAAGTCGAAGGTTGGAGCTTGATGCCAGGTCTGCGACCAAAACTCGGACTAGTTCTATAGCGCCGCTCTCATCGGGATAGCCTCCTATTGAACAAATACCTCCTGTAGCTCAAGAACAATACTTTTAAAGATGAAAAACTCAATTTGTATTCGCATTGTACCTAATGCAAGCCTTACAACAATATTTAACTCAATTGAAGAGTTTCCATTAATTTTGCCCGACGCCTAAACCATATCCCCAACCTCATCAATGCATATCCCAGCTGCCAGCTGATGCTCATAAAAAAAGAATACAAAACTCCTACAATGCCATGCCACGCCACGCCACGCCATGCCAATGATTACGTTGAATCCACGTTATCCATCACGTCGTTGTAGCGAAAACTTAAATATGTTCTCGTAATAAGAATTAGTCTTGCTTCATTCACGGTCGGACATTCTCCTTGTCGCGAGTGCGACGGCTGCCATTCTTTCTCTCGAGTTTCTTCTGCTCTAATCGAGCACGAGCGGCAGCCAGGCGATCTTCTGGTAGTATGCTGCGAGAGGTGGTGTTCATTGATTTCGATCCTTCGGGTACTCGGCTACTACGAGATGCTAGCCGCTCTCGTGCGGGGCTCAACGGACTAGGTGCGTTGCTGTCGGACAAGGGACGACCACTACAAGATCGCGGTCGGTCTGGGCGTGATGCTGGCTGCAAAGCACCGTGCATGACAGCATCTTCCGATACACGATTGGCAGCAATACGCGCACGCTCTTCGGCGAGCTTCTCCTCGAGTATCTCTTTACCGGATCGCGGGGACGAGGAAACCTGGTTGTCTTGTGACGGCTTGTTGAGTCTATTCGTGAGGACTTGGGACATTGCTCTGCCCGAGTCAAACGTCGGCAGTGAAGCTCGGTTCTTAGCTGCTGATCGAGGCATTTCGCTATCCTCCATGATCAACTCTCTCTCCCTCTTGTTGGCCTCCATCAGCTCTTCCTTTTCCTTCACCAACTGCGACCTCATGTCCTTAAAACTGCTGGACCAGTGGGGAGGTAGGATCGAGGTAGACATGTCCAACTGAGGTCCTGTGGAATCGTCCGAGTCTTGGAATATAGATTTCGAAAACTTTTGAAGAGTGAGGTTTTCAGCTGAAGTCATACGACTAAGGCGTTCCGGAGGCTTCGCTCCCTCAAATTTTGAGGGTTTGCCGAGAGATTCGATGCTTGCCTTTAGATCTTGGGTTGCCTTGGTCGAAGGGCTTACGGTTTCGAGGGTCTTGATGGTATTCTCGAGCTCGGCAATCTTATCATTCTTGATTTGCAACACTTGCATGGCCTCGGCGGTTCGGGATTTAGCATCTCTCTTGAGAGCCTCGTAGTCTCTCTTCTTCTTACGTAAGTCACGATCCTTCTCTCGTGACAAGTCCCTGGTTTCTCTCAATTCGGACTCCAGCTCCTTTATCTGAGCTTTGTAGGCGGCTACTGTGTCCTCTTGCGCGTCTGTTACTTGCTTCAGAGTAGACTTCAGCTTCTTGTTCTCTTGACGAAGCTTATCCATCTCCTTCAGCTCTGATCTCGCTCGTCTGAGTTCTCGATTCGCCTCGAAAATGGCCTGTTCGGTTTTGGGTGAAGTGTTGATACGATAACGGTCAGAGCGATTGGCAGCTGACTTGTCCTTGTCTTTGAGAATAGTCTCGAGCTCCCTCACCTGCTCTCGGTAGTGTGCGGCAAGACTTGTCTGCTTAGCTAGGTCTTCCATCAGCGGACCGTCTTCGTCACCACCACCATGCCTCTTCTTGTGAGCAATTTTAGCAGCCATGGTTGTGACCTCCTGCTCCATTTTGGTGACTTTCGTCTTCTCTTCCTTCAATGCCTGAGCCAATTCAAGTGCCTCGGCATCTTTCTTCTTAGCGTAAGACTTTGCCAGAGCCTTAAACTTCACCATTCGCTCGATATCGACCATAGCATCTTCACGGTATTTCATAAATTCCGACTTCCAGTACTTGCCTGACTCTGAGTGGGGCTCATTAAGATCCACTGTCATGTCGTGGTTGCACATGTCGTCCTCCCATTCGCCTTCAGACTCGACTTCAGCAGGGTTAGGAGGAAGCTGCTCTCTAGCTCTCTCTGGGGCTTTCTCGGGTGACTTCTCGGGTTTCGCTATGCGACGGGTCTTGTCCAATGCCTTCTGCAGTGTTGTTCTCTTTCGCGTTCGGGCTGATGCTAGAGGGCTAGAGTCCGGGTTACTACCGGCCTTGACATCGTGGTTAAAGGAGACGCGTTTTCTACGCGCTGTTCCAGTACCCGGAGTCAACAAGATGCTAGCCGGTTGCTTCGTCGGGGATTGCTTGATTGGAGAGAACATGTCCTTTGATTGTGTGTCATTACTAGTCTTCTTCGAAGTTTCGTTGCGGTGTTGGTCAGTCTTGACGACAGCTGCTGGAGTTTCGGACGCGTTAGGTGCACCAAATAAGGCGTTTTTGAAAGCACGCGCCGCGAAGACGGGAGCGGGCGTATCTGGTGCTTCGAATTGGGTTGTGTCTTCTAGATACCACGGCATTAGAGGCAAATGATTAAAGGAAGGGCAATATGTAGCAAGTCTTACCGCCACAATTCGGCGCGTCGTTATTCCCAGTCGCGCCGTGGAAACTTTTCTTGAAAGCCCACCCGAGCATTGCGCCTGAGGTTAAAAGATTACCGTGTTGACACCGAGTATTTGGTGTGCACAAGTACGAATGAGGAGGAGAAATACGGCGTGAATTGGTCGTTGGACGAAATGCAATTAAAGATCCGTAGAATGTTTACATTGCTCGTCAAGACCGGGGCAACGGCTCGTGAAGCTACGATGCATCGAATGAAATCATTAGCTGACCTTACGGGTGCAGGTGGGTCCCTCTAACGGCGTCCCTTCAGCTCTGTTAGCGGCATGCCGCTAGAGTAGCCCTTAAAATCGCCTTCAAAATCAATATGCATGTACCTATGCGTAGGACAATATATGGTTAAGCACATATCTACCTACCTAAGATGTGCATGCAGATATCTTTGATGCATCTTGTTTTATAAGGTAGTATCTAGCCCAAATTATTTCTTTTTAAGTGTTCATTGGCTATCAAATCTATCTAAATTATAAATTTGGAATTCGAATAGAAAATTTTCTTTGTTAGGCACCTTAGGTAAGTAGTTGTACAGGCTGTAGATACCTAAGCGTGGGGCACTTCGAGGCCTAAAGGCGCTGGGCAACATAAATCATGTGCACCCCACCATCTCGAAGCTCAGCTACAGCTCATCGTTGCCCTGTTTCACCGCCATCATTATTGCCGTAGAAATCTCAATATTTATTCTTCTTAGCTGCAATGGCCAGACCTCAGTAGACTACGTGCAGCTCCGGCTGCGTGAGTCCTCTTCGTTCGTTTAAGTTCCCCGAACGATTTACTGAAAGATCAAAATGGCTTGGAAGCCTTCTGGACCTTGGAAAGCGCCTCGGCAGCTCACCACCAAAACTGATGACTCAAGATACCCCGGGCTAACACCCGCCAGCCCGGAAACCGGTCCCAAGACGCAGTATCTTGACGTTCAGAATGATGAAATTATCGTCCTTCAAGCTATTTATGGTGATGATTACATCGAACATAAAGCTGCCAACAGTGCATGGCAGAAGTCGGAACCTTCATTTGATATTCGTATCAAAGCTCTATCAGATGAAGAAGTAGCTGTCACGCTCAGTGTTGTGCTAACAGCAACCTATCCAAAGTCTGCACCCTTACTAAGTCTCAAGGACGATGGGAACTTGAAAGAATCTACCGTATTCAAACTCCAGAAATTTATTGAGACAAAACCCAAGGCTTTAATCGTACCGGAACAGCCAGAGCCTATAATCCATGAACTGGCCCAAGGCCTCCAGGATATCTTGGAAGATGCCGCTCAAGCAAAGGCCCAAGGCTTGGAACTACCCTCACTGGAGGACGAGAGGGCTGCTCACGAAGCTGAATTAGCCAGACAAGCTCGAGAACAAGAAGAAGAGGAGGAGCGCAAGAAGCAAAATGCAATGAAAGAGGAGGAAAGAGTCATGCAAGATATGATACAGAAAGAAGTCGACCGCCAACGAGCGAAAGTGAAAGAGTCCAAGATAAGAAACAGGACCCTCACTGCCTCGAATCATCACTCCCAAGATTCCCGCACTTTAGGACCCGGAAATGTCGAGTTCGACCAAGAATGCAAAGTTACCGACAGGGCTGGTAACGTCTTTCTGTTTAATACCGTTACAGGAAGAAAGCAACTTGAACAGGGGCAAATTGCGATTATATACTCCGTCCGTCCGGAAACTCCGGGTAGTCGAGATGGACCCAGCCTGGCTCTCAAGGAATTCGAACTGCGAACAACTACTAAGGAAACCGCGCAATTCAAAAAGCGATTGCAGGCCTTGGAAGGACAGTTAGAGTCCATTAAGAAGATATCGCATCGTAACGTCGTCGACCTCTTGAACTTTCGCATCGACCGAGATCACGGGGAAAGTGATTCGGCTTCCATAGCGTGGATCGCCCGGCTTTTGACCCCATTGGCGGAGAGGGGCTCGCTTGAGGAGCTTTTACAAACTTCAACTCAACTTGGTGTTGGAAAAGTCCGTTCGTGGACTGCAGATCTTCTTGATGCCTTGGGTTATTTGCATAGTCACGGCTTTGCGCACCAAGATCTTCATCCAAACAATGTGCTCCTTTTCAAAGAGTCAACAGGCGATGTTATCCCAAAACTTTCCGACGTGGCGTACCAGAGAGAGATGCATTCGCTCTGCCGCAGGTCTCAGAAGCATTCGTGGCAGAACTCTGCAAGGTCTACGTACTGGCTCCCACCAGAGATCGCCGACAGTTCACGACCTCAGTACACGCAGAAGACTGACGTTTGGGACCTCGGGGTCATTTTCTTACAGATGATATTTGGTCTAGACGTATTTCAGAAATACCAGTCTCCGGGTGCTCTCATGGACTCCCTCTCTCTGTCTAGACCATTGCGTGAATTAGTGGACAGGTTTTTCAAGCTCGACCCCAAAAAGCGCCCCCGCGCATTCGAGTTAAGCTCCAGCGAGTTTCTGGCTACTGACGCACCTATCATCATTGATGATACCTCTACTATTTTCTCTCCTTCTCATTCTCTCAGTTCCTTGTCTCAAGCTTTCCCCATTCGATCGAGACGTGAATCTTCTGCTCGCGGTCCGACTACTTCTTCTAGATACACGGAAGACTTCGTCGAAGAGGCCCGACTGGGCAAGGGTGGCTTTGGCGAAGTTGTCAAGGCCCGAAAGAAGCTTGACGGCCAAATCTATGCCATCAAGAAGATTACCCAACGCTCTCAGGCAAGCCTTACCGAGATCTTGAAAGAGGTAAGACTGCTCTCTCAGCTAAGTCACCCTGCGGTCGTGAGGTATTATAATACTTGGCTAGAGGAAATACCCGACATGACGGATACAGAGGAGGATACGTCAACTGAAGACTTTAACACAGGATCTAAAGGCACTGCTTCTCAAGAGATTGATATCCAATTCACTACTAGTACTGGAGGATTAGATTTTATCTCTTCGAGTCATCCCAATATAGAGTTTGGATATGATGATTCAGATGTTGAAGATGAAGAGGAATCAGAAGATGAGGACAGTGAGTCGGATACTAACTCGGTTGTCAACGATTCTATACCATCACCTACAAAATCTAGGAGCAGCACAAGACATTCCAAGACTGTAATGTACATTTCTATGGAATACTGCGAAAAGAAAGTAGGTTACCTCATATCGTGTGTCACTTGGGCTCTCGCTGACTAATTGCTAACTTGTGCGGCAAGACATTACGAGACCTGATTCAAAGACATCTTTGGAAAGACACGGAAGAGGTCTGGCGCTTATTCCGCCAGATATTGGAAGGCCTAGTTCATATTCATGGCTTGAATATTGTCCACCGTGATCTAAAACCAGACAATATTTTTATTGGTGCTGGCCCTGATGGGGTTAACAATGTCAAAATTGGTGATTTCGGGCTAGCTACCGCCGGCCAATTTGCTATTGACAAAGCTGTCGCTAGTAGCATGGATACGAGCGATTTAACAAGAAGTATCGGAACATCCTACTATGTCGCTCCCGAAGTTAAAAGGACTGGTGGTGGGTCGTATACCTCGAAAGTCGACGTGAGTTATTCTTCCATCCCGCTATTATTGAGTTCTGCCTGATTAGATTCCAGATGTATTCACTTGGTATCATGTTCTTCGAAATGTGCTACCACCCAATTGTGGGAATGGAGAGAGCGGATAAGCTAGGAAAGCTGGGTAATTCTTCCCTCCTTCCTGATGACTTCCAGCCTAGCGATAAAGTCAAATCGGACATCGTACTATCTCTAGTCACACATGACGTGAAAGAGCGCCCGAGCAGCATTGAGCTGTTACGAAGTGGCAAGCTTCCAGTCCCGAGGGAAAACGAAACAACACGAAAAGTGCTTGCAAGCCTCAAGAGTTCCGGCCCCGCCTCTCCGTATTACCCGGCTGTCGCTTCAGGTTTATTCGAGGCGCCACTAGAGTCAACGAAGGACTATGCCTTTGATATGGCAACGCCAAACCCTTCTGCCGCCGAACTATTATACCAAGAAATAGTCGAGGAAGAGCTGATATCCGTCTTCCACCGCCATGGTGCAGTCAAGGCCCCTCGCAGTTCGCTCTACCCGCGCTCCAACCATTACCCCCCAAACCAGAACACCGTCAAACTGTTACACCCAAGTGGCACTGTAGTCCAGCTACCGTATGACCTGATGCTCGGTAAGGCTAGATTTTTGGCGAAACATGGTAGCGATTCCTTGGTTCGAAAATCATTCACGTTTGGCAGTGTTTACCGTGACAGGCAAAACGGCAGCCAACCACTCGTGATTGGCGAGGTCGATTTCGACATCGTCTCTACAGATACCTTGGATCTGGCTTTGAAGGAAGCCGAGGTTATCAAAGTCCTAGATGAGATTATCGACACGTTCCCTTTGACCACGCCGATGTGCTTCCACCTAGGTCATTCTGATCTACTGCAGCTCATATTCGACTTTTGCAATGTGGATTTGGGCGCGAGGAAGTTGGCCGCCGAGGCTCTCAGCAAGCTGAATATACACTCCCACAATTTCCAGAAGATTCGGCAAGAACTCCGCTCATCAATGATTGGCATATCGGATACTAGCGTTGACGACCTTCGACGATTTGATTTTCGAGGTAAGTACTTTCCACCTTCTCAGCCAGTAGCAATTCAGGTAAACAACCAACTAACTGTCACTAGATACCCCAGCAAAGGCATTCGCGAAACTAGAATCCATCTTCAAAGGAAGCCAGCTGCGTGAAAAGCTAAAACCGACTCTCGCACATCTTAAAGGCATAGTCGAGTATACGGAACGCCTAGGTGTCCACGCAAAGATCTACATCAACCCGCTTAGCAGCGTTAAGGAACACTTCTTCTCCGGAGGGATGCTGTTCCAGTGCATCTACGACAAGAAAGTCAAGGACGTCTTCGCAGCCGGCGGGCGCTACGACAGCCTCGTCAAAGCGCATCGTGCGACGATAGGCGAAGGTCCGCACGTAGTTGGTTTCAGCTTGGCGTGGGAGAAGTTGGCCCGACTGCCGAAGTCTGGAAAGTTCTTGAAGAAACCCGAGGATGAAGTTCAAGGGGTCTTGAACGCGAATAAACGGGTAAGCTCCTCCTCCTTTAAAACCCCTAACCCTAACCTTTATGGCATTCCATCCACTAACCCTTATATAACTATAGGGCATCCTATCCCCTAGCCCCCCTATAGCTAGGGGAGTTAGTGGGTGGGATGCCCTATAGTTGTAGGGGGGTTGATTTCTTTGCCTCCCTTTCCTTAATTGATATCTGTTATCGCAACACAGCTAACTGTCTTTCAGTGTGACGTACTAGTATCCAGTTTCGATGCAGATATTCTTCGCACAGCTGGCATTGAACTCCTTTCGATGTTGTGGTCCAACAACATCAGCGCCGAGCTAGCTCGGGATGCCCGATCCCAAGAGGAACTAATAACAAGGAATCGCGACGAAACTTACTCGTGGATCGTTATCATAAAGCAAGACAACGTGCTGAAAGTCAAAACAATGGACCGAAAAGAGGTCCCGGACGTGGAGATCTCGACCACCCAACTACTCGCCTGGCTCCGAGCGGCGCTGCGCGAGCGCGGCACCGCTAAGCAGTCCGATTCCGTCAGCAGCGCGACGCCGATCGCCCAGAACGGCGGCCTGGTACCCAACGCGAACCAAGCGGTGCGCGTGCTGGTGGCGGGGACGCGGTCGAAGAAATTCAACCGGCACATGGTGGTGGAGCAGGCGCAGACTAACGCGGCGGCGCTGCAGCAGGCGTCGCTCGAGGGGCCGATCGCGGCGGTCGAGACGTCGGACACGGTGCTGGAGCTGATCCAGAACACGGCGCTGTCGGAGCCTGAGTCTTGGCGGCGCGCTGAGCAGCGTGTCGACAAGAACGAGCGCCGGTACCTCGGCGAGATCCACGACATGCTGCTCGAGTGGCGCGCCGACTGGGAGAACAAGGACAAGGACGGCTGCCGCCACGCCTTCGTGTATAATTTTCGGACGACCAAGTGCATCTACTACGACCTCGGAAATTGAGTTTGCTGGTGGACTTAGTCAGTGGGCTGACAAGGAGAAAGGAAAAAGGGAAGAGAGACGAGAGGAGACGAACGTATGGATGAATGATGAATGCTGTAACCGAAGGAAACGTCTGCGTAAGCTTGTGTTGCGGAAAGAAGGCTAGTGGGATGAAGAGAAGAGGCAGGAGAGCAGAGTCCTCTGTTCACCTCTTAGCTAATACCCCTGTCGGATAGTAACAGTGCCTCTGGCCTTCCTGGGGATAGTCATAATGAAGACTATTTGTCCACATCTTTGATCAGAATTACTAATGCCGAGTGTATGTCATTGATTGGTCTGACGGACCAGTCAGTAGAGGCCATCGCTATTGGAGAAACAACGCCGTCATTATGTGAAGAGCTCCTGTTCCATCACAACTACGTCGCACACGCAGTCATTACCAGGTAAGTAAGTATGTATCGATTACTTCCCGACACTCAGGCAAACATATCGCTCGTTACGTCGAAGTCGGAGCTGCTAATAAATTCCTGTGACGACCTCTCTATGAGTTGACCACGCCATTGATATAAATATCCAGTACTTGACCCGACTTGAGAGCAATATTCTTCAACAACCTCATCGCCTCTGTCTCTATTTCAACAAGTTCGATCGATATCTCCGACTTCAAAGTACGTTACCGCACTCACCAACTTAACGAACACATCGATCGCCATCATGAAGTCGGCCTTCGTATCTTGCCTCGCGGCATTCTTCGCTCTCGCCACTGTTTCGACGATGCCTGCCTGCGCAGATTCAGTGTCATCCAACTCCACCGCCTTAGCATCACCCAACTCTACCACTACAACATCGCCTACCTCTACCACTGCAGCATCGAGTACTTCTACTACTACAACATCACCTACCTCTACTACAACAGCATCACTTACATCTTCCACTACAACATCATCTATCTCTACCAGTACAACATCATCTACGTCTACCACTACAACATCATCTACATCTACCACTACAGCATCGCCTACTTCCATGAATTCGACCGCACCAACTGCCCCAGCCGGGGGTGCGCCGCCTAAGCCCCTCAGCATTCTATCAATGACCAATAACTGCGTGGATTTGAAGTTTGAAGCACCTTCCAACTTGACCGCCACCTGCTCTGGGAATGGAGTGGTCGAACAGAAATGGCTCGATCTCAACAACTGCCTCGTCAACCATTTGGGGACCGTGAGTCAGCACGGCAATAATCTCGGGGGCGGCTTTGTCGACTCCTGCGGGGTCTGCGATTTGTCGGGCGTGAGCAACGCGACGCTGACGTGCCCCTGCTACGCGGGCGATGACATCAAAAAGTGGTTGGTCAGCCGGGTCGATCTCACGGATTACCATTACTTCCAATACAACACGACATCGCGGGCGCTATACTGCGACTACCTCGACCCTAACATCTACTAAGGATAGGCAATGATGCGACATTCGCCGTTGCATAAGATGATGGAGTTTCTTGGTGCTTTGGCTCTTGCCCCCTTATTATCTTCTTAGTTGTAGCAATGGACATAGCACAGTATATGCTGTGCTTCCAGGGGCTAAACGAATACTTTAGCTTAGCTACAGGGAAATTTCAATCTAGATAGTCTATTGAGTTCATCTCCCATTAATGTTTTCTTAGTCAAGAAAAGCCAGTGGTTTCCGTCGTGATGTTATTTTCCTTGATCAAGCTCACCTCAGAATTTCAGTCTCCCACAAATCCCCACCTACTGGAATACTTACCTCGGATACATACCTAACAAGTATATGTCATAGACTGTTAAAAGGCTGAATGGCATACTCGGATTGTAGTTTTATTAAGCCAATATAACAATTTCTCATAAAAGAATGTAAAGCCATTACGGCAAGGTGGCAGTATTCCTCCTAGTCATCTATACTGTTGATCCTCTTCCCCCTTTAAAATATATTTAGGTGAAATATGAGCTCCCAATTTAAAATTCCACATCCTCACTCATATCCTTTTCATGTCAAGCATTATCCATCAGATACTTGATTTTTTTTCTTTAAATCCCATTCATTAAAGATCACCCTCCACTAGCTACGATGCGAGATTATAGGCGAGCAAAAACATCGAGTTCTCGACCTCTTAGGTAAAAACGCAAGATTCGTCAAAGAACATATAGGAACTGGCCTTTTTCATTATCATCTCATCTCCTATTCAAATCACTAGGGTACGTCGTGCATACAATGATTACTTACCCACTTCACGCCTTCCAGGTATTGTTTGCTCCGGCAGGCGTCACTCGTCATTACTCATTAACCTGAGACAGTGAGTACCTGCCTCCTAACCATGTAAACGACTCTTCTACTTCCCACCACATCTACTGGGATGTCCATTGAAATAAATACGCCGCCTAGCTCCCTACCTACTTCAGTACCTTGCTTATGAACAATCTTCCACAACTCCACCTTCCTTCTACCTCTCTCATAACAATTTCATTTATCGGTTCAGTATCAAGATATTTCACAGCATCAATCAAACAGACACAGCGAAAACATATATCGCAATCATGAAGACAACCTTCGCATCTCTTCTCGCGGCAATCCTGCCCGCCCTCGCCATCGGCCAGGGGACCGGCAACCCCAGCGGCAACCCCAGCGACGACTATTCTAAGCAGCCGCTGTCTATAAGCTGCAACAACATCAAGCTGAGGGAGGGACGCTATCTCGATGGCGATTGCCTCGAACCGCCTTCGTGGCCCGAGCACGGCACTGCTTCTTCGGAGCTCGACCTCAACGGTTGCCTCGCCAATTACGGCGGTTCCCTGAGTTATGCTCGCCCCGGCGGCTTCGCCGACTCCTGCAGCGACTGCGTGGTACATGTTGACGCGCGCTCGGCGACGTTGGCGTGCGAGTGCTCGAAGGGCCAGGACAAAGGAACCGCGCACTCTGAGTGGGACCTGGAGGAGTGGCATTACATTCAGAACACTAATGGGCAGTTGACCTGCTACCACTACCAGGACTGATGATGATCATGAAGAGTACCTAGCAGCGAAGGAAAGAATCAGGATGCGTGGAAATACTTTCCGGTTTCCTTGGCATCGCAGCATAGACTAGCAAGAAATACAAGGACGGTCAATTTCTTTTAGAACCCGAGGAATCACTGTTTGTGACGTGACTACATAACCATAATCAACTTCTCTAAGGCTCTCCCTGAAAGTCATCTAGTATAAGTGAATAATTCCCTATCATCAGCTGGACATGAAGTACTAACGAGCAGAAGCCATCATCTGTATCGCACCCTTAATCCTACCCAGATGACCGGGACTGAAAGACTCATGTCGCTTCTATATATAGCCACTTGTTTGCTTCCCGGGGCCTATGTTGAAACACCCGTCCTTAGACCGAGGTAGGGATATTAATAACTACATGGATACCAACAGCAACGACTTGTCATTAATACCTACCAATACTCAGTTTGCTACTTGGATCTACTGAACTGTTCTACTTACCTACCGTTTCCTCGCTTCCTCGCCCTTCCTCGCCTCCTTCCACTTCTATCAACCACAACCAATATAACGAATAAACACCACATAGCCGCAGCCATGAAAGCAACCCTCCCATCTCTCCTCGCAGCGCTGCTGGCAGCGCTGCCTCTCGCCTCGGCACAGGTGCCGGCGCCGCACCCGTTCCCCGAGCACTCGTACCCGATCACCGAGTTCATGCGCGGGCTGCGCCTGGGGGGCGGACAGTATCTCAACGACTTTCTGCTGTGGGACTACGAGTTCGACCTGAACAACTGCCTGGCCAACTACGAGGGGGTGCTGCACTGGGTGACGAACGGCGGCGGCGGCTACAACGGCAGCTGCACGACCTGCCAGCTCGACGGCGACACGGTCATGACCTGCTACTGCTCCGTCAACGACCAAGGTAAGGGGCAGAGCGCGAGCATCGACCTCAAGAACTGCCGGTACATATGGTGGGAGAACGCGGAGCTCCACTGCGGCGACAGGGGCGAGGAGTGCGCAAATCATAAAGCGTAGATAAGGATGGGATGGGCGAGGATATGATATCAGTGACGGCGCAAGTCCTGAGAAGCTCTTTGCCTGTGGTGGTGATGGATGGGCGTCAGTCTTCTAAGGGTCGGGGGATATCAGCGGGTGGGATGTGTGTGATACCTACCGCAAATGAAGTAATAGGCACTCAAGCATCAGTCCACTAGGCCCATACCGGTATCGTGTGGTATTTTAGGTGCTTGACTTTCTTTTCTTTTCTTCTATTTTTGGTGCTTTACACTTACAGACATAATTAAGGCTTTCTTGGCTGTAACCAGGGCGGGTGGGCTAGCGATGATGATTTATTACCCCTGAATAGCATTTTCCCGCCCTTGCGTCCTTCAAACCGTCTGAGATATATATAGTATCCAAAGCACTTACTATTTTAAACCACTCCCTTAAAAAAATGAACCATTGCAGAGAAGCCAATGCTTTCTTCGTGGACAAGATACGGAAGCGGCAGCTCGCCCACTAACTCCCCTGTAAATATAGTGTATCTTACCCGCTAACCCCCTATAAGATCCCGCCGGGTCACTATCGTCCGCAAAGCAACCTCGACTCTGACTTCAGCCTTCTCAAATTACGTGCAAACCTCTTAGGTGAGAGATATTAGGCAAGTAGAATTCGTCATGGTCGTAGGGATCCTAGTTCATGCCATAGTAGCAACTAAACCAATGAAAAAGGGGGCACGGTTGGAAAAACAAGAAAAGAAATATAGCTCCACTCCGTTTCGATCGGAGGTCCTCCGGGTTATGAGCCCGGCGCGCTTCCACTGCGCCATGAAGCTCTCTTAGTCAGGTAAATCATCCAAGGTTGATAGTTAGGCACCTTTGTTAATATTATGGTTGGTATATATGAACTTGGACTTTTCACGAATATAGATGCCTCCGAGTTCCCAGAAAGCCATACGTACCCGCTCACTAAGTCGACGAAAGCTACTATTACGTATATCAATTACGATGGGACACAGCAGATATTATACCTCTCATGTCCTATTCGTCCGCACAACTTTCTTCTTTTTCCCTTCCGTAGAATTACACAGCTCAAAGCCAAGTTTTATACAATAGAGTAGATGGTATATATCGCGATGCTCACATCCATATGACGGGCCAGAACCTCTAACCCCCTTTTTCCCTTTTCCCTAGTACCTCCTGTCGTACAATATAAGGCGCTATTTGCTGTGCTGCAAATAGCGGCGTCGCTTTTGCGACACCTCCAATATCCTTACTTAGTTTTCCTTATCCGACCGACCCTCCGCCTCGCCGGAGCTATTCTCCTCTGCCTCAAATTTGTCGTAGAGCCCGTCCTCCTTCAGCACGATCTTCGGCTGGACGCTCTCATCCATCTGCATCTTACCAAAGACCTGGTCCCAGGGCACCGCTTGGTCGCGGCCGCGGCCGAGGACATGCACGGGCTTGCCCATAGCCCTAGCGATCTCGGCGGCGCGGTACTTGCGGCCGGAACTCGTGCGCTTGCGCAGTTGGCCCCGGAACATGCTGTACCACTCGCTGTCGCGGTCGCCCGCGTCCTCGAGGATCTTGCGCCGCCGCGTCAGGCATTGGCTGTAGATGGTCTGCGCCCGCTTGCCCTTGATCTCCTCGACGTTGTACTCCACCGTCCAGTTGTCCGACTTCTTCAGGTTCTCCGGCCGTGTCACGTACTCGTTGTTCACCTTGTTCTTGATCGTCAGGACCATACCGAATAGGTTTGGATCGTCCTCGTCTTCTGCCGCTTTCCTCTTGGACGATTTTGCCGAGGGCTCCTCCGCCTTCCCTGCTTCTTTGAGTTGGGATTCGATCGACTTGATCCCTTCTGTCAGTGACTTGCCCTCTGCGTCCGGCTCTGAGCTGGTTTTGTCCTGTTGAGGATGGACCTGTTCGTCCTTCGATCGGGCAATGAGCTCGCCGAGGATACGCTCGAACTCTTTCAGCTTGGATGAATTATCCAATGAGCTGTCAGCTTCTTCCGATACAGCCTTTTCGTCGATTCTCCGGGCCATTTTGCTGATGAGGTCTTTCAATGGCGACATGCTCGAAGCAGTATTCGGTTCTTTCTTAGATCCTCCAGTTTCGATTTCATCGTCAAAATCATCAGTCTCCTCATCCTCTTCTTCTGCCTCTTCTTCCTCCATCGCCTTTGATGCCTCGACGTCGGCTTCTTTAGATGACAACCCTTCATTAATAGAAACCTTCTCGTCTGACTCCGCGACAGGTGGTTCCTCTAATGCGGCAATGTCGACTGATTGGTCAACTTCTTGCGTATGATCTTCGGGAGACTCTGTAGCTGTTTCTGGCTGTGATATTGAATTGCCGTAGCCGGTCTCGTCGATCTTTGGCTGATCATTGGTACCCAGAATTTCGGTTGATTCTTCCCGTTCCTCGTCGTTCTGAGACTGCTTGGTTTCTACCTCACCGCCCAATATCGATTGCTCATCACCGGAAAGTTCTAATCCGGATTCTGGTTTCTCTTGAAGGGAAGAGGGGGCATCATCCTCATCAACTTCTATATCTTCTTCCGTCAATGCACCGAGCGACTGTGCTATTGGTTCGGATGGATTGTCGCTAGTAAGTGCGCTAAGTAAAGCATCGACATATCTCCGGGCTTCGGTTGAAGACCTAGCATGAAGAAGTCCACTCTGTTCCAATGAATCCTCGATGGCCTCTCGCACGGCCCCAACACCTAATTCGTCGTCGTTCACAGCGTCCTCTACCATGTGACGGACTTCTTTCCAGGCTTCCAGGCTAGACATCTCTTGGGCTACAGAAGATTCTTCAGTGTCGTCATCTTCATCCGCAACATCGTCGTTCTCGACGATAGGTTCCGAATCAGCATCAGCCTCTTCCTTCGCTATGCCAAGCATCTCCTTTTCGAACGCTTCGATGGACGACTTGCCAGCGTTCTGAACTTCATCGATATCCTCCTTAGTTACGGGTTTCGCAAAGATATACATGAACGGCGCTCCTACCGACGTCCTTGTCTCGAAGTGTATTCGGAGAGATTGTTCTGGGAACCGCTTGGTTGCCCTGTCTAGAACGTCATTCAATAGCTTAAGACTAAGCAAGTACTCCTTAGTACCAAGACTTTTATTGGAGGTGCCGTGCAAAGCAAGATCCATCTCCTCAAGAGGGATGTATTGGAAGCCGAAAATACGCTGAGTGTTGTGAAATGCCACGAATATGCCGTCCATTCGGCCCATGCGGACTTGGAGGGAGTATTTCAAGAATGCGGAACGAATCATATCGTAATACTCTCGTTCGAAAGATTCCCACGGGCCAAATCTTTTGCGGATCTCGTACCCAAGCCCCTTGTGAAACCCTCTTGCATCCATACGAATGGATACAACGGCTCGTGTTTTTAGGTCGAACGTGCCCGTCCCAGGGATCCTTGGGTCATAGGCATCCAGTTGGGAGCGCATCATGAAGTCGCCAAAACCAGTGTAGTGAAAGGCTTCTGCAGCATTTCGCTCTTCCTCGGTGATTTGATCTGAATTGACATGTCTATATCTCTCGTATTCCTCTGTAGGCAGGGTAAGAAGTTTTTCCATGGACTTTCCAAGCATGCTCAAGATGTTGGCTGTATCGAATTCTTTATCAGCATCAATGGCGTAGGCACCGTCTTTCCAATGTAAGAACACTGCTGCTGGACCACGCATGAGTCTCGTGAACTGGACAGAGTCTGGTTGGATTGTTCTTGATAACATGCTCGTGCCGATTTCTCGCCAGGATGACAAGAGATAGTGGAAGTGGGAGAGCATAGATGTCATGCTAGAGGTCGAGCCTGTGTATTTTTTGCCGTGCTCCTTTGCGATGCGGATTAAAGTGGTATCTTTGGAAGATGTTACATACTGCTTCAAGGCATTGAAATCAAATTCCTGGATTGGCATAATCTGTGAGAGGTACGGATCAAAATTATAGACTCTGGATCTGGGATCTTGGAGACAATACACTCCGGGATTGAATAGAACCCTCTCCAGTCCGTAAGACAGCGATGGAATTGGGACGCGCTCGGTTTCAATAGGATCGACTTGTAGGCCCCTGGAGGAAATAGAAGAGATAATTAATTTTCTCATTGATGAATTTTTCCATGCCTCTTTTACTTCAGTAGTTGGCGGTTCACCGCTGAATGGCTGACCGAGAGTCCGCTTAATTACAGATTCGTTTAGGTTGAACGGTTCGCCGATGGTTTGGTAGGGGCTCCGAATTTCACCATCTACATGTCTAATCATAAGGGAACGATCGATGTTGTTTTCGTCTTCCTTCAGACTCAGGTTCCGCAGCGATTCTCGTAAAGTAGCACGGGAAATAGTTCCGCCATTCATGGGCTTTTTCGTAGGTTCTCTCGACTTCGTGAGTTTCGGCTGTAGCCCTGCGGTAGACCTTACTACAGCTGCTGTTCGCTTTGATCTTGCGCGTTTTGCTGGAGCGACCCTTCTAGGCCGGCCTGCCTTGGACGTTGAGCTCGTGGGCTTGTCATTTGGAGCTGTCAACAACGTTGGGGCAGTGTCTACAGTGGCCCCTTGGACTTCATCGGCATATTTCTGCTTCGTACCCTTCGCATCACCTTTTTCAGAAGCATTATAAGATTCTAATATCCTTTCAGGTGGAGTTTTGGTCGGTTTCGTGCTGGTCTTGGATTTGGCCTTGGTCTTGGCTTTAGCCTTCGTCTTTGATTCCGGTTTCGTTTGCTTAGTCTGCTTGGTAGGTTTACCAATCTGCTCAACATCGATGTTCTGAGAAGCGAGGACATTTTTGAGAGCTTGGAGTGCCCCTTGTAGAACCTGTAACTGGCGTTCGCTTTCGCTCCGGGAGGCGGCTTTCTTGGATAGAGGAGGGGGTTTCGCCGGGGTTTCAGCCTTTTTAGAAATCTTTTTTACTTTGTCCTTCTTCTTCCTCTTTTGGGCTTCCTGTACCGAAGCACCCGTTTTCTGAACTCCATCCTCTGCGGGTGTTGAGGTCTGGGTACTCGGGGCAGGTCGGTAGGTTGTGCTGGTTAAGGATCGGCTGTGGTAGCTAGGGATGGAGGTGGGATGGAGCGCAAGGACTCTCGACGGATGGGAAGCCGCGAGGCATGAAGCGCATATATATGATGTTCCAATACGGTGCGCACTTCGGCTGCCCAATTGAAGCATTGCAAACGCTATGCGTTGAAGAGCTATTTTGTCTAAACAGACTGACAGACTTGTACCGGGACTCGATGCGATGCGACTACAATGACGCTAAGAATCTCGGAGCTTCAAAAATTTCAGAGTGCCACCAGTATAAAAGCTACTATCGATAAGCTCGGCCGCCTGAGCGATAAGATACGAGAGACATCACGGGCAAACTTATACGCTACACATGAGAAAGACGTAAAACCTAATGCTACACGTGTAATAAACCACGAGGGTTTCATGTTATTCTTGAGCCCATTGATGAATTGATTTAAGACTGAAAAATTATACTGAAATTCTCATAAGAAAACTCCGATATTCATCAAACAAAAAAAGTGCACCCCAAATTTCTACAATGCAGAGGTGACATACCTCACTCTCATGCGTATAAGTGGATTTGAGATTTCCGGGTCATGGAAACCGACGTGATATGAGAAAATGGCTTTCCCTGATAAGCCAATTGCTCACCTTCTAGGGTCTAATGGTACGTCGTAACTCTTCGTATTGCCGCATTCTCGCCTTTGCTAACGGAACTCCCCACCACAGGCCCCGTCCACGCGCTCACGTACTCGGCGTCGCCGGGCACGTACATCCTCGCGGGGTCGGCAGACCGGTCCATCAGGCTGTACAACCCGCAGCCGAGCACCTCCATCCACCCCTCATCATCGCACATAACCAAAAAGAACACCCTTACTAACCCCGCTCCTCCCGTGCCGGAAGGCCGCCTCGTCCAGACCTACGCGGCGCACGGGTACGAAGTGCTCTCGCTAACCGTCTCCGCCGACAACGCGCGGTTCGCGTCGTCGGGCGGCGACCGCGCGGTGTTCCTGTGGGACGTGGCGTCGGCG
>JAOXNQ010000003.1:750604-766708 GCA_028571165.1 Hypoxylon perforatum
CGCTTCGGGGGCACGCCGCAGAGCCACGGGGCGCGCATCAACTGCGTGGCGTTCGCGGGCGAGGACGACTCATTACTGATAAGCGGCAGCTTGGATACGAGCGTGCGCGTGTGGGACGTCAAGAGCAACTCGCTGCGGCCGGTGCAGGTGCTGACGGAGGCGCGCGATTCGGTCAGCGCCGTTGCCGTTCGCGGCCCGGAGATTATTAGCGGGAGCGTGGATGGCCGCGTCCGAACCTACGACGTGCGTATGGGCCGGTGCATTACTGATGTCATCGGGCCGAGTGTTACGAGTTTGTCTATGACGAGAGACGGGAAGGCGGTTCTGGTTGGCGGTTTGGATAGCAAGCTGCGCCTTATGGATAGGGAGAGCGGAGGCTGCCTCAAGACGTACGCCGATCCGGGATGGAAGAACGAGGAATTGAGGGTTCAGTCTATTCTCGGTGGTAAGGAGCAATACGTCCTTGTAGGAGACGAAATGACGGGCACGCCTGGCCGGCATGGAGAGGGGAGGATATGGGCCTGGGATATTCTGAGTGGGGAGTTGAAGGCTAAAGTATCCGTCCCATGGGGACCTGCCGGGCACGAGCCGAAGAAGCTGGTCGGCAAAGATGGCAAGCCGAAGGAACGGAGCAATGTCCTGACTTGCTTTGCTTGGAGAGAAAATGGATTCGGGGACCAATATTGCGTCAGCGGCACATCTGGCATCGTCACGGTGTTCGGGTATCATTAAGAAGGCCATCATAACGTTTACAAAGGTGTCTTCTATTTATCACAGACATTTTCTAAATGTCGCATCCCGACATGGAGTACCACCGATCCCTTAATATCGGATTTGTACAACACAATTGGCTAATAATAGCAAGCCGTCTCTATGTATCAAGTGCCCCCTTCTACGCCAAAAACACCGCATGCCATCATGCTAACCTATCCATCTCGGGGATTTCCAGACATTAGTACAGCATTGGAGGGATATCATGCAGCTGCATTTTCGTTTATTTCAAGACCACCATCAGCTAGTTTCTGTTTAGCCCATTCCGGCATCTTTAAACCAGTTGGGTCGGCAGTCTTCCTTGTTTAACCAAGCTTCGCCGTCGGTGAAGCGGCCGGTGACGCAGCCTTTGCACTTTGGCGAGTTGGGGCAGTTGAAGAAGGGGATGTGTTGGTATCCGATATCACGGAACCTGGGAGAAGTTAGTATAATCATATTCAAAACATAAATCGAAAATTGCCTACCAATGAATCTTGCTCTTGTCCTCAAACAGACCAAGCGCGATACTATGTACCGGCGCATCGCCCCATCGTTCATAGAAGAAACCACCAGCTCGGTCAAGATGGTTGAAATAGTCCTCATATGCCTGGCTGCGCCAGAAGCTCATATCCGCAATCTCGAAGTTACTCCAGAAGTGGCAGGTCGAATAACCATTCGCCTGGTCCCAGTGGATGGGCCGGCGCTCTCTCTCAGTCAACCACGCCTCGGCTCTGTTCTCGTGCAAGTATTCGGGATGCTGAGCGATGAATTTGCTCGTCTCCGGCCAGAGGGTCGGAATAGACGCCGGAGCATCGTAGAGAGTGATCGTGAAGCCATAGGTCTTGTTGTGATCTTGCATGTAGCGGAACACGTCGTAGTCGATATCGCAGAAGAAATGAACCTTGGGCTCGACACGCCAGTAGTACTGCATGTTTTCTAGCGCAGGGTGCTTGTAGAAAAGTCCACTGTTCCATCGGCACATCTTGTGGTACGAAATCATGTCGGCGTATTGGATCTCGTTCTCCTGGAGGATCTTGACGGATTCCTTGTATAGGTCGTCGTTAATCCAGGATGGGGTATCCCAGTGCTCGTTCGGAATGACCTCTATAGTATGTTATCAGTTGGCAGCTCGGGTTAGAGGTTCATGGTATACGCCAACTCACCATATCGGGTCTCTGCCTTGGTTGCTGCTCTCGTTTTTCGCTTAAATTCTTCGGTAAAGGGAACATCATTGAAGAACGTCCACGGATAGTTAAACTTCGAGTTCCAGGTCCGCTCCAAATCTTGCATCGACTGTAGCATCCCAGCAAGTTCTTCGTTTCGTACTAACGCTAGGATGGTCGCATTGATTCTCGAGGTGCCGGCGATTCCGGGGGCATATCCTTCGGTCGCACGTACGAGGTTACCCTCAGGCTCTCCCGTCACTATCTAATTGTTAGACGCAGCGAGGGACTACGAATGAAACGGCAGAAACTCACGATCTAGATTAGGATCTCTCTCGATAGTACCGTGGAAATCGGCAGCGCTATGAGTGCCGGTCGCAGGACGCCATATTGTATACAAGAAGAAGCAGCAGACCACAAAGACGGCTAGCGCCAGGGCGCGGACGGGCCTCGCGACGGCCATGGTGATTTATTGTCGTGTGCTCATTAACTAAGTCGGTCGGTCGTGATGGTTCGGAGGGGAGCGAAGTAAATGTAGTACCAGCCGCTTTTCTAAGCAAAAGGGAGTAAACGAAGTAATCAAGTCGTCGGAAATGTACAAATGAATAGAAAGGTTTTCGTCCGGTTTGGGTGGCCCAAGTGATGCCACCTATCTGACAATCTTCATCGAATTTCAAAAAGCCCGAGGTCGTTTCATTGGAAGGATAGGAGGCTTCGGAAAATCTTCCAGCGCAATACCTGCTGTGCCTGGTGTGCCTTAGCGCATAAACCAGGGTGGGCAAGGCAAAAGGATAGGGGCTGCACAGTGCTTATAGCATGTAATCTTTGATTTAGTATGCCGTGTGTACAGTATCGAAAACGGTGTGTGTTGGAGCCATCCCTGTAATTGATGGAATTAGGGACGCGTCAACGCGTATCAGTTGGCAGTCTTCCAACATAAATCTTGATAACGCTTTATTAGATACCCATTTCCGGTTACAAGCATCAAATGAGGCTACGGTTGCATGAATTTACTAGGATAAACACCAAGTGAATCAAACACACGATATCTACTTCCGACTAGGATTTTGTTGTAAACTACGGTCACATAAGGCCGGTCAAAGAAGCCATCATGGCGTTTGCGGCGACGTTGAGTGCATTGACAGAAGAATTAGTACAAGTTATCACCTCAACGTCAAGTCAGGTAGGGAGATGTAGAATTCAGTTACCAGCCAAATCCACTTACACATCAATAGTCAGATCCCAATCGCTTCAATGTTCTGAGGGAGTCCAGTCTGCGAAAACTCCGCCATCATAATTATTTACGCACCAATCAATTTGAAGTTGAGGAGAAACTTAATGGCTTCGAAGAGCACTTTCGTGTCGTCAATCGAGACGGACTAGCCGATGCATTACGGGAGCGTTTAGATGCTCTCGCACAAATTTCTAACAAATGGACGCCTGACATTCTTCACTTACTACTGCAGCTCGAGGACCAGCCTATCAAGAAGTCGAAGCTTGCCGATCTTGACTTGCTGAATGAGCCGGATGAAGATTCCGGGCCGCCCCTGAAATGGGACGATATTGCTAAGGAAGAAGGCTGGGACCAAGACCGTGACCTCTGGAAAAATGTCAACTTCGAGGGAGGCAGTTCTGAAGATGACGATTTTGAGAGTGCCTCCGATATATCGTCTGAGGCCGAAAACACTTCATTATCGTCGGTTGAAGCACGTTATCAGAAGGCCGCCACCGATTTTCTCGTTGAGTCTCAGGATGAGAGTCAACTGGATCAAGTTCGAGAAACTCAGCATTGGCGTAATGCCACAGCACCGAAAGATGCAGCAGGGAGAACTCAGAAGGTTTCAATTCCGGAGTCTCACGTGGTGCGTGAGGTACTTTTCATGTTGAACGGCTTGGAAAATACGCTGTTTGACGCACAAGGGGTTCCGTCATTTCACTACCAACTCAAGAATACATCATGGGAGGCTTACAAAGCGTTGTTGGGCACATACAGTGAAACTGGTCGGCAACTGTCCGTTTTACGCGAGTTTACGAAGGCCCCTCAGCAGATTCCATTATTGCAGGTGTTTCGAGAGGCGGTTGAAAGACGTCTTGGGTCCTTCGACAGAGAGATATCGAATTTGCAAGCCCGATACGTCGACATCCAGCAAGACGTTGTCATAAGTTTAGCAAGGGTTTTAGATGAAGTGAAGCCTCATATGCAACCTCTCTCTTATCTATCAGGCATCATTCAACAACTCCAACAGTCGAAATACCCTCGCCCATTTCATTACTTAGAGCTTCTTTTCGATGCCGCCGGTATCTCTCAATTAGAAGGAAACGACGTGGTGTATGAGTTTATTGCTACCCTGTTCTTTGAATGTTTTCAGGTCTACCTACGATCTATTCGTCTTTGGATGGCGTCCGGAGAACTCATAGAAGGAGATAAGACGTTCTTCATCTCCAGCTCGTCAAGCCAAATTCCCAAGAGCCAAGTCTGGAAAGATCAGTTCACACTGCGCAAAACCTCTGACGGGGTTTTATATGCGCCACGATTCTTACAGCCGGCGGCATCCAAGATACTTACGACAGGAAAGAGTGTTGTCGTCCTCAAGCTCCTTGGGAAATACCAAATAATCGCTACCCTAGGAGCGGACCAGCCCTTGGAACTTGATGGAGACTTTGCAACTAAGTTTGGACTCTTTGCTCCGTTTTCTGAAGTATTTAATAATGCCTTTGAGAAGTGGATGCAGAGCAAGCACCATGCTGCTTCTACAACTCTCCAACATACTCTCTACGAATCCTGTAGTCTCTGGTCGGTATTGAGTGCCTTCCAACACATATATCTCATGTCAGACGGGTCCCGATCTGATCTATTCTTGTCTGCGATATTCAATAACATTGATCTTCTCAACGCCAACTGGCATGATCGCTTCAACCTAACATCCCTAGCGCATGAAGCGTTTGGTAACATCACCAACGCCCATCGGATATCCGTCAGCGTGCTGGCAGATGGTCTAGCGGAAGACGTCACGGAGATTCGAAGATCGGTTCGGAAGGGTTTACCATCGGTCAGGATAATCTATCGTCTGTCTTGGCCAATCCGGATCGTGCTATCGGATGAGAGCCTTACCCAATACCAAGCTATTTTCATATTTCTACTCCAACTTCGACGGGCGAGTTCCATCCTTCACAGGTATCGCTTGGCATCTGACAGCGTAGCGGGTACGTCGATCACATCATCAGAGCAAGCGATCTACTATGGGTTACGGTCGAAATTTCTTTGGTTCTGCAATACGCTTCAATCATATCTCAGCACGTTGGTCCTTGGACCACTTACGGATCAGCTTCACGTAGACCTTGAACAAGCGGATGACGTCTCTGACATGATCACCTCACATAGCACGTTTACAAAGCAGATGATCAGCGAAATGTGCTTAAGCAGCAAGCTTGACCCCATCCGGCAATGTATCCTGGACATGTTCGATCTTGCCATCCGACTTCAAGACGCACGCCAATTAGAGGCGGAAAGGGAGCAAGAAGAGGACCAAGAGCTATCACGGCTATCGGTGATGTCTTCGTCTCCAATGAAACAGGGCAGCCGGAGATACATGAAGAGTGGCGACGAGGAAGACGAAACGTTCCTTCTAGAACAAGATAGAAGTTGGATGATGCAGGACAGGGAGAAGACCTTTGCCGAAGCTCTTAGAGAAATTCGAGCAGACTCGGATCGACAGTTGAGATTCATCGTTAGCGGACTGAGGGGTGTTGCAAGAGCCAGTGGCGAGACCGCCGCAGGAAAATGGGATACACTGGCGGAGATGCTCGAGGTTGGAATTCAAGAGCGTAGATAGATAGACGTTAACGAGTCCCGATATCACTTAGTAGACAATACAAAACACTGGAACTATTCACTAGAAAATGAAGCTGTTCACCTATGACATTCACAGTTACATTTTCACCGAGGTGGTGGAGCGCATCGAGATCCTACAGAAGCGGCGAAGGTTTCGTCAGGGGTGCGCTCGGGTAGACACACCCTAACCCCGGTATGCCGATGACGTTCCCCTGGATCGTGATACTCGGTACACCCGAACCGGTCTCCCCAATGGAAAATGGACACCCCGAAGCAATATGCTACGGATGTATCCAAACGGTCCCTAAAAATCGTAGTGTAGCCGCGAATTTAGACGTTTTCTCTAGCGCCCGTCGATGGCAAAGCATTTCTTCAGATCTCGTCCGCCGGATTTATGACGAGGGTATTCCTAGCTAATTTGTTTCTTATTCTTATTTTCCTTGCCAAAGCCAATTGTGGCATAGCGCAGGGGGGTCCGCGCACTAAGTTTCTTGCAGGCCTACCCGAAAGGAGACTAAGAGGTCGGGGTTGGGAAAACCGATGATGGAATCCTCCCGAGCTCGAGGTGTGTGCGGACTAAGCCCCCTGCATGGGGTCTTGGCATGCATCATGGTACGGGGAAGTGGGGCGCAGCGAGAAGTAAGGTAAGGGAGGTACGTACCTAGTCTACCTCAGCCCCAATTTCAGCCGCAGCAATTTAGAGTCCAAGATGCGCCTCGTTGATGAATAAGGCAGATGAGGCTGATTTTGCACGTGATCTCAAGCGCCACATATCCACTTCGTTCCGTAATCAACCTTGAATTTCATGCTCACTGCCGCCTTATCGTATATCGCAACATCAATCACCAGCCGCCATCCATATTCGCATCTCAAGCTCGTCGTCGCGAAACGCCCAAAATCTTATATTTTTGTTCCCAGAGCTTCGGCAGACCCATCTTCGATCCTTCCCGTCTCATCTCGCAGAATAAGCGATCATGTCTGAGCGAAAAGTTCTGAGTACGTTGTCACCGAACCCCCAGTTGCCCTCTTTGTCTTACCCCTGGCAGCTCAGAATGCTAACTACGAACAGCCAAATACTACCCGCCGGACTTCGATCCGAGCCAGCTGAAGCGCGTTCGCGGCCCCAAGAACGCAGGACCGAAAGTCCAGACCGTCCGTCTTGCGGCCCCCTTCAGCATGAAGTGCACCTCATGCGGAGGTAAGTTATCTACTTACATAAAATGCCTTCACTGTGAAGCAGCATGCTAACGACTTATCCTCTCATATAGAATATATTTATAAAGGCAGAAAGGTATGAGATCCGCTGTTAATGTCTTCCAAGGAACCATATGCTAATGAAAATACAGTTCAACGCACGGAAAGAGGTTCCGCAAGACGAGAAGTACCTTGGCATACAGATCTTCAGGTTCTACATCCGCTGCACACGTTGCAGCGGTCAAATTACATTCAAGACGGACCCCAAAAACCAAGACTACGTACGTATGAACCTCACTCACTCACACATTTAGTCACCCTTAACTGCATGCATGTAGCTGGATATGACCTTTTCAAGTTTCTAACATCACTCATAGGCCTGCGAGAGCGGCGCAAAGCGGAGCACGGAGCCGTGGCGCGTGGGCGTCGACGAGACGGATGACCAGCGCCTCGACCGGCTAGAGAAAGAGGAAGAGGAAGAGCGCAACGCCATGGTGGAACTGGAGGCCAAGACGGTCGACGCCAAGCGCGAGATGGCAGTCGCAGATGCACTCGACGAAATTCGCACGCGAAATGCCAGAATGGAGCGCGCCGGCGCGGACGGGATCGAAGTGAGCGTCGCCGCGCCCGAGGACACCGACGCCGAGAGGCAGGAGCGCGAGGACGCGGAGGCGGCGAGACGGGCTTTTGAATTCCAAAGGCAGGTAAACAGCATGGTGGAAGAGGTCCCAGATGAAGAGATGGATGATGTGGCTTCGGCGTCTACTTCCGCGTCGGCGTCGACTTCGGCATTTACACCTGAGTCTAGCGGCAGTCCGGCTCCTAAGCCGGAGTCAGCGCCAGCACCGGCGGCAAGCACGGCGTCCAGGGATATGCCGCCGCCTTCATTCAAACGGGTGGTCAAGAAGAAAAAGGATCATTCGGCACTGCTAGGTATCAAGAAGAAGCCGTCGCTCGTGTAGGCTGATAAAAATCCCGGTCGGTCATCACTATTGAGTTCTGATTACATAGCGGGTTGGCGTATAAACGGGGTCGAAGCATGGATTCTGATTTTCCGGCAATAGCACGAAATGGGGGTTTTTTATTCTTAAGCATAATATCCAATAATACGACCTCAGATTCCTTCATGCATACGCGTACGTAAGTCAGAGTAGCAGTTGTCTGCATTTTTCCGCATCTCACCTGTGACGCACGATCCGACCGGAGTTGACATAAATAAGTATCCCGCATGAAGAAAAGATGAAAATAGGAGCGGTTACGTAATTAGGGAGGGTGTCCTTGGTTTCGGGCCAGATCCGCGGGGCTTACTCATGGAGTTCGTGATAGGGTCAGTGGTAGGCTATTCGTTTTCCTACATTCTGCTCATATAGCGATCGGGGATTTTCAAATAGCTACGCGGGAAATGTGTCTAAGAATTTACTTCAACAACGTACGAGTTACAACTGGTCTTGGAAGAATCGATTGGGGAAGATCCGGAAAGCAGTGGTCAACTGTTGTGTTAGATGGATGCGGATGAGAGTCGGAATATCGATGCTCAAGTAGGGCATATTACTACGTCATAAAGGGCCGACAATACTGCAGATAAGGACTTTCACACTACAATCACAGCCAATACAATCGCGAGAAAAGAGTTATGTAAAAGTGGTAATATGTTGTTATATTTCATTCAAAGATCGACCCGAACATGGTGTCGATCATCGTCAGATTCGTATTCTCGTACGACTTAGCTCGTAAGTCGTTTGTCTCAAGCTAAAACTTCACCTCTCCATTGTTGCTGGTTGGAGAGTAGAGTCAAGGTAAGATAACCTCCCACCGCGCGCCGGTTTGTTACACTTCCTGCGTAGCCTGAATGGCTAGCTTGCTTTCGCTATCCTCATGCCTCTCCTTTCGATTGCTTCTTGTCCGAACGCCAAAGGCTCATTCGCTGAAACGAGGATGATGGATGTCGACATGGTGGTCTCCCTTTGTATTACGATGGGAGATGCCATCTCATGCGATGATAATGTTGTACAAATAGTCGCTTTCCGACCAGAAATCCCCTGAAACGCCTCGCATAGTTGTTGTATATGATGGCTACAAAGCTCTTTCGAGCTGAGCCGAATATGTTTTTCGTTTTCTCCGACGATACTATGCTTCGTGTGCGTGTACAAGTGTATTGTTGTTTAAATCCGTCTCTTCAATCGTTATTGTGTAAATATAATTCAGTCATGATACTCGACTTCGGGGGTCCGCGACGAAGTAGATGATGATGATGATACGCCGTTGGGCATGCTAGGGAAGTGAGCACGGGATGTACGACCATTTCGTCGACTCGTGGGCATGTTTGCGGCCTCCATTTGTCTCTTAGTGTGTTGGTGCATTGACCGGGCGTAGGTAGCCAGATCCACTGGCGGGGGGAGGGATCCGGGCATGGCAGTAGTGTAGGAGCTTCGGGAAGACATTGTGATAGTTGTAATTGTTTAGACTCTGTCTGGTAAGATTGTAGAAGAGTATATGTTTCAAGCCGGCTTGATGTGTAAATATGATTGGATGTTGAAATGGTTGATGGACCGAAGCCGGTTCGTACTGGATGGTATTGTTGATGATTGATGGTATCTTGAATTGGAATAGCAACCGAAAAGAAACGTGAGATCTCTGAGGTTTTATATATGTAGGTGCGAGGACGGGAAAAGAGGGGGACAGGGGGAGCAATATGAGAGCCGGCTGTGACTTCAGAGGGTTACCTACGTCTAGGCTGTCTTCATTGTTGGGGGGGTTCGATAGACTAGCATGAGGGTCCGGTTAGTAACATGGAACTACTAGAGTAGTTCGCTACGACCATTCGACTGCAGACAAACGGACTAGGTGTTGTGAGAAGTGAGATATGCGATGATCGACATGTAAGGACGCCGTTTTAGTATCGGGATGGGAAACTAAGCCTGCAGGCTATGGCGTAAGTGAGAGGCGACGGGCCAATGACCGGGCTAGGGCCATTAGACTTTCGCCACGAGCAAGGCTGATGATGCATTGTGTTCTCCAGACTTGCAGGCCGGCTTGCAGAGGAGACGCAGAGGGGCCAGCAGAGGTGACTAGCAAAAGATTCATTGCTACGTCGTTTAGATTGGGTCGTGCTACCACACTACCACCTCCCAGCCCCCCCTGCCTACACTTACATACACCCCCGAGACCCCCTTTCCGCTTGGTATTACATACTTCCATGTGCTGCGGTAGAATTGGCATGTCATTCTGCATTCGGTCACCGCTAACGGGTCAAGATTGGATGACTGGATGGGTGAACAAAGAGAGCCGAGATGTCTCAAGTCTCTTTTACCCCATCCTCGCCCGTTCCCCCCCCCGTGGAATAGCCAGAACTCCACTTAAGTCAAATGGGAAAGACCCTGGTGATCCAATCGAGACCTTTGAAGTCATCGTATCTATCGCATATGTCATTCTATTGGCCACGATCTTTATGGCTGGCTCTACCGAGACGGAGTGGAGGCTCGGCGGACAACCTGCGCTAGCACCGTGTAGCACCGTGGCGTATGTAGCATGTATGTAGTCATGATCTCCAGCTAGAGATTCACTTCTCTTTCGCATTGACGACTGAATTCAGCTTCCCATCAGATAAGTCAGCTATACTTTTCAATACAGCTGAAAATTACAAACTCGGTCAATTGAGATGCAACGATCGCGTCGCAAATGGCGATTAGCGCTTGAGAAACCAATAAGCTACGGCGGTGACGTCATATCAATCATCATCTCAATATCTGGGATGAGATCTTGGCATCAGTCATAAACACGTGCACGGGAAATAACCATTTGACCTGAATGGTGCCTAGTACTTCGTATTTCTTTGATTCAGTTGATATGCACATGAAATTAGTCTTTTGTTCTTGAAAGCAGACAAAAGCAAAAGCAGATGTGCTTATGACTTGGCTTTTTGGCTTTTCCCATCTATCTAGGCAAGACATTTACATAGAAAAACAAGAATCTAAAACCGAAAAGGTTAACGCCTGTAAATCTGTTACCTCTTCTGATTTCCCAACAGCTACCTGTCGTTGGCTCGATGTCAACTTCCGACGACATTAATATGGATCGGGCTTAATTACCTAGGTACATAGTAAAAAGGGTTTCTTCAAGGTTTGCCATGTTATTCGGAGTCATTTCTAAGGGTCCTCCCCCTCGCCTCCCGGATTGATAATAATGCATGTTTCACTCTGTGTCTGTCTGCGAAAGTGTAGCCTGTTGGTTTTAAATCAATGTATGCACGAGTAAGACCATGTGTGCGTCGGTAGACGAGCTGGCGAGCCGGTACCTGAGAGCGATTCAGGGTCCGACGGCTTCCTATTACTAGCGTTAGTGGGAAATACACTGCGTGTCGCAACGGCAAATTTGGTGTATCGCTTCAACCTGCACCGAGATGCTAGCAGCGTAGCATTGGATCCGAGTCAATCGGGATGTACGTCAATTAAGGACAGGCAAAAAAAATTATATACAGATAAGCAGGCCAACAAGTCGAACTTCGTAGGATAAGGTTAATTAGCCTCAAGCAAAATAGGGGTCTAAGTTCAAGGGGTACAGAGCAGATCAGGATCTGCCTACCCGGTTCCAATACCAATCACAGTATGGTCGATTATCGGAAGCAAACCATCCTCAAAAAAGGGTATAGGCGACAGGCGCATCTAGACGCCACCAAAAAGAAGATGGGTTGCGTTTGTTTAGTCGTCGGACAAACAGAAAGCGGTGACGCCGTTAGTCCCGGGATTGCGGATTTTCAGGTATGCAGGTGTGTGAAGGTGGTGTGTGAAGGCGGGTACGTAGGCTGATGTAAGGAATGAAGTAAGGGGGTATGCGAAATGGAGCGATGTGACAAGTGTCAAAATCTATGTGACAGCTGTTTGCCGTTTTGATTGTCGTCTTGTCAAGCCTGTGAGGTCAGAATTGAGGTCAGAATTGGCCCGTGCCCCTATTATCCCCTGTGGACGGCAAGCCTGATGATGTCAGCTGTCAAACTCCTGGCCAAACTTCATCACTCACTCACCACACACCCTTCTTTCGCTTACATGGATCTTATCTGACCCGTCTTTACTTTATTTCGAACACGTACGTATCTTTTTTACCTACCCAGGTATTCAATGCAATACTACACGTTGCCGGCGTTGGTATATGGGATCGGTATGCTGTAAGAGGCTCTGTCTGCTAGTTACACCTCATATCTCCATAAATCCTGCTAGATTAACGCCGGGAGGAGTAGAAAGGCTGCATCCTCCCGCTTTGTGGTTGTCGGGTTGTGTAGTAACCGGATGGCTAGCGGTAGCCAAGTGTAGGGTCTCGATCTTAAGCTCTCGCCACCGAGCCAGGCCTTCCAAACCTTCGGCTGCCAGAGCTGACCTCACCTTTCCCCAGTTGATCCCACGTGATGACGAAACTCGAGGCAAATCATAACGTCGATGCGTCGCCGTCTTCTCGATAAGTCCAAAATGGGCCATACAAACGCACTTCATGTATCCAACTCTCTCCTCGCTAAATTGATGCGCGGCTAACTTAACTCTGGCTTTGTGTTCACCCCCTCGAACAGCCATGACATATGAGTCTGACATCAGACCAGATTTGAGCTCTCGTTTGCATTGCTTCGTTGGGTCATATCATGAACCATTGAATTTAGAGTCGATGTTGGGATCGAGGATGTAATCCATTGACATGCGTGCTCATTGTCATTGGCAGCGTATTACTTCTGTAATCGGCCGATAACTCGACTCCATAATACGAGAATGAGGAGGTTCGACAACCCCGGCGATCACGATGAGCCCGTCTCGATGCCGTGGCCCGATTTGGACATCGTACGTCACAACGCTAGCTAGCAAACGTTCGGAAATGGGTAACCCAACCCCTTTTGACACCATACCTAACACTCCCGTGTTTGTCATGTCGACTTTAAGGTACCATTATGCTACCGACTCGCATGACAACATACTCCCCCAGATATAGTAGGTAGAGAAAATCGAATACCATACACACTTCAGCAACCCTGTCTAGGTGAACGGCCGTTCGACTACATACATGTTCACATTGGTGGAGGAACTGGCCCCCAATGCAGTCTGAAAACTGCCACCGACATGCATTCTTCCGAACCTTGCAATGACGTGTCTCGGGGAATTTCTGTTGTGGGCATGCGCGACTACATACGGTCAAGCTCTTCGAGCTGTCAAACGTGGAGTAACACAAGCCTCCTTTTTTATTTTCTTCGATGGCATCCAAGCTAAATCGTCATATTAGCTAATTCAACCGTTGAGACACACCACCATTTCAACTAAGTTTCAATGACATCGGCTCGGATGCCTGTCTCGATATCATGGGTACTCGGCGGCGTTTGGCATGATCCCCAACTATCCCTCCCTCGTGGTTTGGTAAGATCATGATATGACCTAGAGATCTACGTCACATCACGAAATTGATCCTACACTTCCCTCCTCGGCAGCGGTTCGTATCTGCAAGACGATCAGTATAAGCAGGTAGGAAAGCTATCTTTTCTCGCGACATTGCACACCTCTGCTTGTAAGGAAAGGTACTTTTGCTTCCATATTTTAATTAACCAGCCTGTCTGTGTCATTATATGAAATCTTGCTTTGCAGTGGTAGCGCCATCCCAGCACTGAATATATGATATCTCCCACCTTACTTGGCTTTTTCAGTAGTGGGCAAAGGAATAAAATGGCTTAGGTTACTATGTTAGATATGAGCTGTATTTTCGATACGTGACTCTTCATTACTCTTCTATGTTAGGCTGCCTAGTGATGTACCTTCTCTATCTTGATATTGCACATGACGTTTGCATAAGCTTCTTTTCAGGTAATCAATCTACTCTTTGGTTGGATGCCATCAAGGTACTCATATATGTCATCTCATATTTTTTGGTTGTCGTTGACTTATTAGATCACTTCTCACGTCATGTTCTTATTCTCATACATTATTTTGTCGTGCCCTGTGCTCGTGTTCATGGAAAATTATATGGTACAGCCATCAACCCATCCAATGAAGTGTCTATTGATACTGGTCTACGTAGAGAGCTTTGTAATAGATTGTCCTAGCATTGAGGAATCAGTAAGATATAGCCATGTTATTCGTCGCCTGCCTGAAGCCAACGTCCCGAGGAGTGTTTATGAGACCAACCAAGTGATGAGGGTAACAACTATGTTGTTGCACGAAGAGCTACAGACCTAGCAGCTACCAAGTCATACGTATATACAGGATGAGAGACAAAGGAGTCCATCGTAGGAGTCCGAAGGGGTCCAATCCCTGTATCCCTAGCTCTAGTCCCCAGAAGAAGGCCAGTAACCCCAGAAGGGGGTCAGAGGTCACGAAGGGGTCAAGTCAAGAGGAGCCCTTGTAGTGACAGAGGAAGGCTAGATGTCAAGAGGGCCCAAGCCTGACAAGGAGATTACACTTTACAAACAATTAGGCGTAGTATTGGCAATGTTATTAGATGGTCACGAAAGAACGAGTGCGATTATTACAGACTCTTGCCGTCTAGTAAGCCCACATATGACAGAAGGGAAAATAAGTTGTTATTGAGCCTAAAGGAGTGAAACCCGCTCACCTAGAAGTGAGACTCCCACCACCCACCCTAAAGGCAACAATTATAATACAGCGAACCATTTTCCCTGACGCGCTCCCGTATATCTCCACCTATCCCATGACTGGTCGCCATAAATCTCCCCCAAACCGGCTGTCTACCTTCATGGTAAGAGTACAGTGATATACAATAACCCTTCCGACCCGTGCAGCTACGGCTGTCTACCTTTATGGTAAGAGTACAGTGATATACAATAACCCTTCCGACCCGTGCAGCTACGGCTGTCTACCTTTATGGTAAGAGTACGGCGGTATACAATAATCCTCCTGACTCGTGCAGCTACGGCTGTCTACCTTCATGGTAAGAGTACAGCAGTATATAACATTCTGATCCTGAAAAATCTCATCCAACTCAAAACAATCTGTCTTCCCATCCTCTGCGTTCGATCGTAGAATCAGAGGCATACAACCCAAATTATTCCTACAAATCGCCTCCCTCTCAAAGAAAAACAAAGCCAATTGATCCTCCGGATCTCTCCATGGAACTCCGAACTCCGTTTACACAGTTGTACAATCGAAAAGCGAGCTGAGCACGTCCAGGCTCTCCTAGCCCTGGCAGTGCTCTCCGGTGCTCACGTACCGCCGACACGACGACCCTAGACCAATGCCCTGTCGTCCACGGTTGAGCCTCGAGGCTCGGGCTTATTGATTCGCCGGGCCCTGGAATGGATGGTAAGGCGTGTTCAGCAGCGAAGGCGTCGATTGCTGCGAAGGCCCCCAGGTTTGCGGCTGATGCATCATTTGTTGCTGCGACATCATTTGTCGCTCCGAAATCCTTTGTCGCTGCGCTATCATTCGTCGCTGCGCCATCATTCGTCGCTGCGACGTCCTTGGTGACAGCGGCGTTACTTGCGGTGGCGGTATCGTTTGTAACTGCGACGTCGTTTGTGGCTGCGGCACCATATGCGACGGCGACATCATATGCGGCTGCGGTATCGTTGGCGGCTGCGGTATCGTTGGCAGCTGCGTTATATGTGGCGGTGACGTAAGCGAAACAGGAGCCATTCCGGGTTGCGACGTCGATCGTCTCTGTGCTTGCATCTGGTGACGGTGTTGTGCTGTAGATCTCCCTTGCGCTGGTGTCTGTCCTGCAGCTGCCAACCTCTTCCTCTTCTTGAGGCCAAGAGTTATCTGCCAGGACCCCGAAGAGACGGGTAAAGGATCTGGAACTGGGCTGTTCAACGCCGTCGTTGTTGTTATGGCCAGTGGCAGTGTATGATGTTCACTCGTCTGAATTGGGAGGCTGGAGAAATCATCTCCAGACATACCGGCAAAGGAATGATCCCCGTTGGATGATGTAGTCAGCGGTGTCTGCGTGCATAAAAACATGTCGCGTTAGCTTTTTTCCTCAAGTATTCTAGAAGTCATAGAGAAATCATCTCCCTAGGCAAAAAGGATAGTCAAAGAAACCTCTACAGTGTTAGAGGTTTCACAGGAGATGCCCGGAAGCCTCGAAGGAATCGACGAAATATATCTAAAAGAATAACAAGAAGAAGAAGAATAACAAGAAGAAGAAGAATAACAAGAAGAAGAAGAATAACAAGAAGAAGAAGAA
>JAOXNQ010000003.1:768782-893216 GCA_028571165.1 Hypoxylon perforatum
AAGAAGAAGAATAACAAGAAGAAGAAGAATAACAAGAAGAAGAAGAATAACAAGAAGAAGAAGAATAACAAGAAGAAGAAGAATAACAAGAAGAATTTTCGCGAAAGTATTCAACTTAGAATACTCGAAGATTCTGGGGTATAAGGAGAAAAATGCCGACACGACATATTTTCATACGTACGGGTGTCAGATGGGTGTCACGAGGGTTTATTCTGCCGCTTCCATCGTTCGCGCCGGTAGGATTGCTTGTGTGCAGAGCCGCTTTCGCCTCTAGCGATTCTAAGATGTGTGCTAGCTCTTCCCTTAGTTGCACTTGGTTGAGGGATTCCAAATGGCTTGGCGTTTCGTGTTGGCTGCCGGGGGTTTCTTGAAGCTTATCCATACGTTTTTGGATGCCGTTTCGGAATTGGGCTGCTCTTACAAGAGGTCCCATCGGGTCTTCCATTAAAGCGTGGTGTAGTTCTCCGGGTGGGTAGTGACGCGCCAGATGTAGTACCGTGGAACATGTCGAACAGTTCCCATTCGCGTGTTGTATAGGAGGCAGCTGATTCATGCACGTTGGGCAGAGGGCTGCAGCCCTCGCGTCGATATAAATCGCCTCTAGTCGTACGAAATCCATAGCGGCGTTATAGAAAGTAGTGGTTAATATGGCGTTTTGCACCTTGTAGGAAATGTTGCGAGACGTGAAGGATAGACAAAATGACGGACAACCGCTCAGGCTACAATCTTGGGAAGGTTAGGGCAGCTACGTCCTTTATATACCTAGGTAAGGTCCGTATTCTAACTCGGATTTTGGCACTAGGGACGGATGTTTTTAGAGCTTCATTTACACTTGCTGTAGTGGCACAGCTATACGACACTACGATACAGTTTACTAGGGATCAGCCGTAAGATGTGAAGGCTTAGGACGACTATTTGAGCTTAAAGTGACTTATTAAATAATAATTAATAGATAAAATAAATGAATAAAATAAAAAATAAAAAAATATTATTAACCCTTAAGACTGCTATTGGCTATTCTGTAGGTATGATAGATCGGACTATATTATGGCAAAGGAGATATGCTATTAATAGGATTTAGACACGCCCCCTTTCCTTTTTCCCCAAGAGCTACCATCGTTATAACCTTCAACTACAGACTGGGTGGGTGGCTCTTGGTAGTCGTAGTTGATACAGGGTACAAGGCAGGAAGGTGCTATAAACACTGGAGGTTAGTTCTTGACCTTACAAGGGCTACTTCAGAATTTTTACATCATCAAGCATCCTTAATCAGTCACTACCTGTTTCTGCAGTATCCTGTTCATAGGAAGAAACAAAACACATAATTCATGCTATGAAATAGCCTTTTATTGGGGGATGGTAGAATCTTTATTCTCAGCACCTGCCGCTCTAGTAGCCACTTGCCTCTCATTTTCTCGCAATGATGCCCATAAGTCCACCACAAGTATCTCTTCGCTATAAATGTTACATAAGTCAGGTTATGCTTCAAAACTACCTCACGATGTGCTGGGGGACCAAAGCACGTGGTGAATGGTTCATATACGTCGTGCGTATGTTGTAGTTGTATGGCACTACGGACATGGTGTGGAGAGGGACCCATACCTAGACGGCTACTTCCGGGTCTGGCTAAGGTTGTGTATTGAAGAAAGTCTTGTTGACACGAATTTCCGAATCCCGGCCTTAGGGTGAAATACAGCATGTCAAATCAAGAACTTAAATAGTGTCACTATACCGCTATGGGAATAAATATTGAATATATGATAACATGTCATCAACATGCAATACTACTCGTAAAATACCAAGCACCGCACCTCTATGCTCTGGCGTGCTGGCGCATCCTCCGGTGTCTGTGGATCGATGAAAGCCGTGTGCGGTGTGCGAACTGCAATGCCGTCCTTTCCTCGAGGCTGCCCCTCGCCCCAGGAGTCGTAGCACTTCAGAAGTAGAACCTCGTCGGGCGTCATGTCCTTCTGGTAGTAGAACTTATGCGCCTCGCTAGGCGCGACTGACATGGTTTCGCCTCGTGCCTCGTAACCTTCGGTGGAGTACCACCGAGACTCGTCAGGTCGTACTTCCTTGCCCCGGTCATCGTTGTCCGTCGCCCAATTCTCGCGCTTTGGGTACAGCAGATCGACCGGTACGTAGTCGTCCGGCTTCGTCGTGCGCCAGTCCACGACCGCCAACGGGAAGTCGCTCGCAGGGTTCTCGATCGGTCGCCAGACGTTGATGATCTGGAAGCGCCCCTTCAGCAGCTCCTCCGCCTCCTCCGCCGGCAGATGGCGCCTCACTCGGGCCTCTGCTGCCGCGGGGGTCTGATCGACATGGACCTGCTGGACGGGCGCGCGGGCGGCCTCTGGGGACCGCCGGCGGATTGTGTGATCGAATATGACGACTTTCTTGATGCCGGGTATCCGCTTCTTCAGCAGCTCCTCTACTTCCTTATAGTACCCCGCGCGCACGGTGGCGTCGTCCCTGAACGCCCTCTCCTTGCTCGATTCCTTGTACACCGCGAACCCCGCGTTATCCGTAGAGAATTCACTCTCCTGCCCCCGGAGGTTGTAGACCGAGCGCTTGTGGTCAGCTAGCTTGAATGATGTAGCGTCCGCATCCACTTTCACCCATGGCTTTGTGCCTTGCGGGATTGCTGCTGTGTCGATGTGTCTGAACACTGCTGTCGTCATGTTGGCCCTCTGCGCAATAAAAGGTGTTATGAGTGACTTCGAGTTATGGTGCAACGTTCGTGTTATGGTCTGTCGCGCAAATTTTGATATCAAGGTCATGAGTCAACGCTGTCTAATAAATCAAAGCTACATAGAGATAATAAAATATCAAAAAATCTGCAAAGGTCACAATGGGGACGATCAGGTGTTTATATTCTCATGAAGTCAGTACTCTGTATGTAATTTAGTAATGTTAGTAATCTACTGCTATAGTGGCAACCCGAAAACGCCGAAATGGCATCATCAGAACGAATCAGAATCTTACTAAGTATTGCGTGCTTGGGTTGAACGGCATGGAGCCCACATCCCGATCGTCTCCCGAGCCGGTATTTATAAGCGGGGAAAATAATACCCTAGAGCTCAGTGCATAGTAGACTCGTGCATTTCTTCTAGCAGTCATGCTATGGTCTAAGTTATATACACTTAGTAATCATTTGGCATTGCAATTGGATGTAGTTGATAAGGAGTCGCCTGGTTTTCCTGTCTTGTTTAAAAACACTGAGTGAAATAGGGGCCTACATTGTGTAACCTGATAACAAGAGGTCGAAAATGCTAAGACTTCGAACTAAGATTCTTGTACCTTATATCTAAGACTACAGAGAATCCATCAAACCGATTACGGTAACGTGGTACCCAAGACTCACTTGGTGCGATGGCAAAACACCTGGAGGGGCCCTTCGTATCATGTACGAGGACCAGTTAGTTCAAGCCTAACAGTGAGCAACCTCAATATTTTTTTTTGTTTGGCCCATTTCATTTCGCATATCATCATCAGTAGAAGTCTTTCGGCCTTTTTACTAAATAAAAAACTACTTATATAAATGATTCCCATTTGGTGCACTACAATGAACGGTGGTGTAAATGCTGAAGGGCAGCTTGTCGTTTTACATCCTACGTATTCCGGCGGAAAGTACCGTGTATTTTAGCACTGTATAGACTGTGCTTCAGATCTCGCCATAATTGCATCCTCGTCGACCCACAATTGAAAAAGACAAATAGAGTCATCAACGGCCTTCCTCACCGTCGCCTTTACTAGCGAACATTTCCTCATCGTCTATCTCCTGACACCTCACCTCATTTGCTCTTCTATACAAAACCAAACCCCAACCCCTCGTACAACATGGCGCCCCCAGGACCCCCCGAGATCGGCGTCAAGGACCTTACCTACACCTTCCCCGACTACCGGACCGGGATCCGCGGCGTCTCGCTCAACGTGCCGCCGCGCAGCCGGACGCTACTCATCGGCGCGAACGGTGCGGGCAAGACGACCTTGCTCCGACTGCTGGCCGGCAAGCGGCTCGCACCCAGCGGCAGCATCAACGTGTCGGGCGTGGACCCGTTCAAGGACGGCCTGGAAGGCGTCACGTACCTGGGCCTGGAGTGGGTGCTGAACCCGATCGTGCGCACGGACATCGGCGTCGCCGAGCTCCTGCGCTCCGTCGGCGGCGACGCGTACCCGGAGCGGCGGGACGAGCTCATCGGCGTGCTGGACATCGACGTCGCGTGGCGCATGCACGCCGTCAGCGACGGCGAGCGGCGGCGCGTGCAGCTGGCCATGGGTTTAGTCAGGCCCTGGACTGTACTTCTGCTGGACGAGATCACGGTCGACCTGGACGTGCTGAGCCGCGCCGAGTTTCTGGGCTGGCTCAAGCGCGAGACCGAGATCCGCGAGTGCACTATCGTCTACGCGACCCACATCCTCGACAACCTCGCCGGCTGGCCCACGCACCTCGTCCACATGCACCTAGGCACCGTGCGCGAGTGGGGGCCTGCCGAGGACTTCCTCGGCGCCAACAAGGGGGAGAGCACCGGCAACAGCCGACTCGGCGAGCTGGTGCTGGGTTGGTTGAGGGACGACTTGAAGGAGCGGGGCCCGAGAAATCAACACAAGATGGGTACGGAAGGCTTGACGTACTCGCAGGGCGGCCTTGGCGGCTACGGATTAGAGAGCAGCGAGACGAGGAAGTAAATGTGTTTAGAGACATAAATTGACGAGTGGACAGGGGTAGCATATTTATTGGCTTGCTACCTACCTTCCCCCAGGGTACACTTCGTCGGAATGGGTGCCGGTGCACTTAATTTGCATGGTATGGCGTTATTTCAACATCGCGGCTAGGGTGATGATAAGGCAACTCAACAAGTATTTCAGACAGCTAAAGGGCGTTTGGGAAAAGAATGAATGGGCACTAGGAACGAAGGCTTCCGGCTGCATGGGAGGACGGTGCATTGTTAGAGATACCCCTTCAACAGGTCAGACCTAGTACATTACTAGGAATTAAAATGAGTTAGTTCATTGAGAAGCAAAGCCCACATTGCCATTTTGACTGCGCCTAACCACATCGCGGAGACATGGGGAAAGAATCATCCCATCATGCCTAGTTTGTCATCATCTGTGACCTTCTCTTCATTACATTCGTCATCGTGTTGTACATCAACTCTCCAACCCCAGCCATACCCTTCTTCTCCAGGTAACTTAGCACACCAAGGCGATAATCGTCCCAGCCTACCCGGAGTCCGCGGTTGTTGGCTAGCGAATTGAGACTGGCTCGAGTTACTGGCCCGGCATGCCTAGTGCCAAGCTCGTCCGAGCCTCGCTCTAGCTCTTCATCCTCTAAGTCGCGGAAGTGCGAAATGGCCAAGAGACCCAACACCGGCGAATACGAGAGAGAGAAAAGCATCGAGCTCGTGGCGCCCATATTGAGGTCGTTAATGTAAGAATTGAGGCTTTGTGACAGGGATCTAGGTACTAGACAGCCATGCGAATTGACATCAGTAGTATTGAAGGCGCGCGAACGCCAAATACAATTACATATGTCCATGAGGAACCCGTTGAACTCGTTGATGTACTCCGGCGTATATTCGGATCGAGACGTCGCCATGGCTTTCTGGAAACCTTGCTTGTATCTCGATAATATGCCGCACAGCCGGGACAATGTACCCGGAGACAGGCTGAAGTGTAGAATATACACCAGAGGGGAGGGGGGTATCATTATCCGAGTCTGAGACTGCAATTTTGGGTTTGAAGCTAGGATTGCAGTTTGGTCGTAAAAATCTAGGATCCTCGAGTGTGTAGAAGCTGTCGGGGACGTTTGGACCAAAGTTAGACATAAGTTGTTGACGTGAGCCACTAGATCGGCGACGATGGCCGATACCTGTGCCGCCTTTTCGTCAAGTGACGCGAGGTAAATGGACCAACGCTGAAGTAGGTTGGTGTAGAACTCGAACAACTGCAATTGGGAATCAACTGTGTTATTGAGGATTTTGACTTCGAGTGGTTTGAGGATACCAGTGAAGAGTTCTATATCACGTTAATCTCAGCTAGTCATACCTGCAATGTTTTTCTTACCGGAGAAATTAACTAGCGGCATGTACGATAGTATGGATAATACCAGGTCTCTCCCGCTGTGGCCATCCCATGTTTTTAGGTACTCGCTAAAGAATACGAAGAAAAATGGCGGAAAGGTCTAAAAAAATCGATTAGCATGTTCGCTTCACGGTGGGCGTATCGTCAAACCTTAGTTCTCGAGACATAAGCCTTGAGTATTTCCAAGCCATCGGTATGATCAATACCGGAATCCCCACTGGTTAGATCCTGGCCATATGATGCTAACCAGTTGCTAGTTCTTCGATACGCTTCGGCTTGCGGTTTCAAAGTTAGCAGCTTCTGCAGCAATGGGTCACCTAAAACCGCTATTAACTGGTTTGGTAGCTCGATCTTCTCTAGATTATTTACGAAACCATCGACACTCTCAATTTCCTCGAGCGTGACAGAGGTCTGGTAACTGGTCAGTCTATGATGTCTCTGCAAAAAGATGGCAGAACAAACCTCAGTAGCATTTGAGGTGTGCACTTCTAAGAGCAGACCAGAGCTCTTGCCATTTGCTCCATTGCGAGCTACCCTGAACGCATCTAGTGGTCGTTCCGCCCTGTTTGCCGTTCGGGCTGCGTGGTCTTGCTGAATCTCATCCAATCTCTCTCGCCATTGTGGATCTGGATGCTGGGCTAAAATGAGCCGGGTTCGTCTTATATTTATTCAGAGGGATTATAAAATACATACCTTGAAGGCAGATGCTTTGGCACGGGTCGCTTCCCCCACAACGATCTCCGGATAATAGTCTTTAAACACACGGAGTAGCCCGGTCACTGCAGGATCATTTCCAGTCTGTCTAGATAGAGATAGGCTATGAAAGTATAAGTAATGGTCCGTAGCTCAACTTTAAGGAAAATTAGCTGACAGGCTTTGGATTCGGTAAGGCCGCACGTGGCGACGACGGGTAATGAGAGCCAGGAGGTGACACAACTGTTTCCTGTGATTATTAGTAACGTTAATTGATAATGATACAGGTAGACAAACCTGATTGCAGCAGTATCAAGTAGATTAAACAATACGGAGTAGGTACTTGATAGAACTGCCTGATTATCTATAATGTGATAGATCATGACAAGCCATTTCAGGAGCGCGCCTTGAATTGCAAGTGATGGCTTCAGTTTGCCATGCCCCAGACAGCCAACTACCCTAACGACGACATCATCATTCACGGGGGTAGCAGGGTACAGGTTCCTGACGATATTTCCAAGGCTTGCCTGGTCGAGGAAACTCGGGATTGTGACTAACTCTATGAGTTGGCCCAGGTCGTCAGGGAGGAGTCCGTGATCGTACAACAATCCTGCTAGCTTTTCCACAGTGGGTTTTACACTACTGCCACGTTGCTTCGCCGTTAATTGAGATGCTTGAATACATGGGTCAATATGGTCTTAATCCTAAGCAGATGGGATGAGTGCCCACCTTGAACAACGTCCGAGATGGTTTCCCGGACGTCCAGCGAACTATAGTCGCCGGAATCCCCTTGATGCTCTGACATAGTGGCGCAATGTCATAGTTTAGTAACAACTCGTCAGCTGGACCCGATATCGGTTCAAGCGAGCTGCATTCATGTATGGTGATTGTTCATCCTCGTGCGTCTTGCTGGCGCGTCAATCAAGGCTTAGACGCGCTTTTCGGAAGAGGACGAGATTGGGAGGTTACGATGTGGGGCAATGCGGTACCTGAGGCCTGAGCAGGGGTTAACCCAGGTACGTACCGGTGTAGTTATGCTGCCCAGCTAGGCGCAAGCACTAACCAGATGTTAGGTAAGCTAGAACGCTAAAACGCTAGGAACGCGACGCGTCTCCAATAATTGGCATCTCTTTCTACTCTCTTCCCAGCCGTCATACAGGATTATCTAAATTGGGAACCTGGAGTAGCCATGATTGGTTGGGCCACTTGTTTATTACTTCTGGTAAGATGGATCTCTCATCATGCGGCAATGCCTACTGCGGATTATGGTCGCACAGGAAAATAGACCAACGCCGATTCCTCTATCCTCTGGAGATGGCGATCGTTTTGAGGAAGATAGGGCATGACAGTGTGACCTCTTCCGATGACCCTACCCGGACCCGTTCCTAACTCGTGAAAAAGGATTGTCAAGTGACCGGTGAGTTCCCAATTTCAGCCTTGAATCCATCATGTCCAATTCGCTTGGCCAGGTACTTTTCCCCTTTCCGGTTATTCACATCGAAGTCGATCTAGGGGCGGCACGAACCTCTTCCAAGTTGGCAATTTTCTGCCGAGTTGGACAGCACCCAATTTGATACATCAAAATCATAGGTGCTAAACTTCTCATCACGTCTACCTATGCCGTCGAAGTAAAATCATTATAATGATCTAAGTTAATAGATTCCGAGGCCGGATACCATTAAATCAATGACCACCGTTTTCCGCCATACTCTATTCCAGCAGTCCACATGAAAGTTGTGTAGGCAGGTAGTGAGCTATGCTACTTGAATACTTCACTCCTAACTCAAGCATCCGTCAGTTCCGAGAACAGCACTTACGGGCTTCTCGTCTACTTTAGTAAGGACGTAACATGAACATGTGGATATGAGATGATTATCTAGTTGTCGTTTTTGGCACGTGGTGCCACTAATGTCTATTGCTTATCTCCATCTCACGTTTTGGCAGTAGAGTAACCACACCAGTTGTCATACGTATTCGTGGATCATTACACATACTTACATGAAGACTATAAACTGGTGTGAGAGGGTAAAGCGTGAGGTAGGGGTATCATCGGTTTGAAATAGCGGTGGAGATAAATTTGAGTCCCCTAAGAGATTCTACGGTGCGCCCGATAGCCTATGAAACGGATACAACAAACTGATCGAGAATGCCATGCAAGATGACTCGTGGGTTAAGTACGAATATAGAGTCTGTGAAACCATCCTTCTAGATAGGCTATTGTCTCTTAAAAGCAGTCAATAGACTGTGTTGCTGGAAAATGAGACTACATGCAGCCAAGGTAACTCCCAATGGAGGAAGAGCTGGGTAAGGTAACAGCCATCGCTCTCCATCATTGGTCGGACTCTTGTATCTTTCCGATTCTACTGAGTGGCGTCCAGTATAAAAGGTAAGTAGCACGAGAGACAATGGAAAGGTTCGGGACCGACAATAGGGTAATAGGAGATGCAAGATAACTATGTGCGTTGGGGTACGCAGCAAAGGGTTGGATAGTAGCACAAGCGATGGGGGTAGGACTAATCAGGAATATGCAACTCCTTCGCGCGGCTAGAAGCTACAGGTGTAGTGTTAACTGTTACGCCTGCAGATCACCACGCTGCTCAGGATCCGTACGGTCTCACAAGCGCCGCGGCAGATGAGAGGAACGAATCACGGTTATGCGCGTTACTTAACCCAAGACGGTAACTCCGCAGAAACGTGCCCATTAGATGCGACGTCGTATATGTAGTGTTCTTTGGGAAGGCGGAGAGTTTTCGAGTTTGAGGAAATGGGAAGAGGGAAGAGGCGAGGTCGATTCGCAACAAAGCACCTGACGAGGGCGCTTGAAGGGAAATGAGCATGGAACGATCTTGAATTTCCGAAGGCAATGCGCCCATCACCATGTGTTTTTTTCAAGGGTTTCACAGCATTGCTCAAGGTTGCGGTTGTGTGCAGCATGGAAGTAATTGGGTGGGTCTACCTAGGTAGAAATGCTAGGTAGGTACGGTATGATGTAGCCCTAAAGGCGGGAAGGGGAACGCTAACGAAGACCCTTGATACCCTTAATGACTTCCAATGATGAGGGTTACAGAAGTTATGGAAGCTGCAGAAAGACCAAGAAGACAAAAGTGGTCCACTTTCGAATTACCTGAACCGGTAAGTACAGATTTTCCCCTTGACAGGCCCCCGTAAATCGTAAATCCCTTGGGCATTCCCGAGTCATGTATTCCGTAAGTAAAGCCGGACGGAACTTTCTCCGTGGTCTCCAGGCATTCAGGCACTCAGGCAACTTCAGCAATCGAATTCAACCTTGGAACCACCCCTGGGATCTCCAACGCCTATCATCCCCAGCTGTTGCATTGCATGTGCCAACCAACTGACTTGCTGCTCCTAATAGACACAGACACCGCTCTGTAAGAAAGAGTTTCCCAATCATTCTCTTTAATGGAAGGTCATGCTTCATCATGCAGCCAAACGCATATACACCTACATATCCTTCGGTGCTCATGCCCGTCGAAATTTGCGGTTCAAGGTCCTGCTGGGATGTTACGCATATTGTCCGCTTTGACGCTTGTGCAACCTGAGTCCTAAAGTATGGCCGTCATGATGTCGCAAAAAAAGCCGACGACACAAGACACCATCTACACACGATGCGGGCGCCCTGTAAGTTGACCATACATTGGATTTTATTGCCCAATGCTGCCGATGCTACCCCCCACACACCTAACCGTCCCTGCTACCGTTCTACGGCCTGCTATCTGGGCATCGCTAGAGTTATCGAGGTGCCGGACATTGCAAAGATTGAGGACAACGCACCCCAACATAAAACAAATACACTATGGCGCATGCGACTCTAGGGGCGTGCGATTGGACTTGAGCGGCATATGTCGTGCTCTTCTACATGCCCTGCGCTGGCTCTTCCAAGCATAGTGCCTGGCCATACTACAGTCTTGCGTTACCCATCATCGCAGCTGGAAGGGCAGACTGATTCAACACTTGATATTATTAATCGCTAATAAATAAAGCCAGTGATATTCCGTGTCAGTAAGCGCTTTTGCTCACCTACATCATTTTCCATATCGCTGCTGCTGTTATATGTCGTTGCATCTGTCTGACGCTGATAGTCTTCGGTAGCGTATCTCAAGGTACAACGGCCAATCCTACACTAAGAACCAAGCGCATCACTGTCAGCTTCCTCTCATCCTTAGGAATTAGAGCGGAGACTAGTGGAACTCTGGCGCGGATTTCACCGTCAGCTACTTTGGCAAAAGTATCGAATACAGTCGGATACCCGGAAATCGGCCTTTAATTTGATTTATTGGTTCCGAGGTACGTGTAAATTCATATACTTATTACCTATACCACCTATACCACCTACACCAAGACAAGCCGGACGGCTTCGCATGTGCGTGAAGGACGCCGCACTGGATCCGGCAAAGACAGGCGGATCTACCCTTAACGGTCATTGCTTACTTATCGCATAAGTCTGCAGGGCCCATCATTTGTTTATACCCTGACCTTAGTTACGCTACTTATCTTGAAGGAGCTTGTTCTCAGTTCTTACAACTACTATTATTCGGCGCGTTATCCTAATCCACTGTCTGACTCTTTAGACTTCCCAGCTGAGAGATCCTAAACTGCTTAACCCCGGCACAGAAGAACAGCGCCACATTCCTTCACACATATCGGGCCACTGTGGAACGTTTCATCCGCCACAAAAGCCTCCAGCTCTCGGTTTTCTAGAACCTAGTATAGGAAAGCCCTGGCGGCTGGTGCTTGATGATGCTTATGTCATAAAGTTGGCATTTCGGTGAGACTGGTGAGTAATTTCGGGATGAGCTTGCTGACGAATCTATGCGAATGCCTATTCCATCGAAATTGTTTATGCTTATGACCAAGGGCTAATATAAATATATAATCTAGGAATACCCAAATTTCATGGGGGATGAAGTGCGTAATAAGCATTTGGTAGCTCTGAGAAATGCTTCCCGGCCAGCCTACCACCACGTCCGGACACCGAGGAGGCTCACGTAGGTCTCAGGTGACCCTCATTAGGGATCACCAGGTTAGTAATTACAATGTCTTATCACGGCTTCTGGGTCGAGTTGTTGAGGGTTTGACACTCAAGAGATGAGATGGGTTGGGCATCACGCGTCTCAGTCCGCTCTCGGCGAGTCCCTTATCCCGTCCAATAGAGCCAGACTAACGTTGAAGTGTGAAATTCAGGCTTGCATCCCTCTTTCTAAGATACTGGGCGAGGGCGACATTGTCGTTCTTCTTACACCGGTTGTTCAGCCTGTTCAGCCAGATGGTGGCAACAGCAACGACCCATTCGAGCCACTTGGTCGGGCCTTGGCGGCGAGACATCCATGGATTCGACACGTCCCATACACAACACGGGGTGGGATAACGAGCACACATGTTGGTTTCATCAAGCGAGCTAAAATCATCATCTTCGTCATCTCTGGCCCACCAAGTTCTGGCCAGCCATCACAAGTTGAGATGGGAACGATGGCCCGAATGGTGGGAGACCAACGGCCGCAAATTATCGTGGCGTGCCAGAATGTGCATGATCTTGGCCTGACGGAGTCAAATTTTCCCACAATCGTGCAACTTCCTGGATATCTACCATCAGATTTACAGGCAGCGGCAGCAGTCCTATTCGGTGAAACTACGGCTTCAGGCACTACTGGTCTAGATGTGCAATCATTAATGATAGAACCGAAATTCTGGCCGCCGGAGAATTGGGACGGGCTTAACGTGGCTCCAATTCATGAGCTTTGGAACCAATGTCTACCGGATAATTTTCACTTAGAAAAGTTTCCGCTGCAGTCCTTACTTCAACGAGATGGCTATGCGATGCACTTCGTTGTGAAGCTCCCTGGCACTGGCGAAGTTGTCGGGTTTTGCGCGACTTACACTACATTTGTCGATAGAGAAGGCGAAAGGCTAATTGGTTCATTGGCTCTAATCATTGTCAAGCCAGCATATCGGCATAGAGGGATCGGTCTTAGCTTATACGATCACGCTATTAAGCAGCTGAAGAGGATACGCGGTGTGGATCGTATCCAACTAGGCTCTACATTCCCTCGCCTCTTGAGCGGAATACCTGCTGGGTTCTCGTCCGAGAGCTGGTTCCAGAGGCGGGGCTGGCAAATGGATGGCCAGGGTCCGGGTCGTGGTCAAGATATTTGCGATTGGATCTTAAAAATTGATGATTGGCCGAGTGGCGGGTTATCGGCTTCCGCTGGGCTGACTTTTCGACAAGGCACTTTCGACGACTTTAACTTGATCGCAGACTTCGTAGAAAAGGAGTCTGCCCGCAAAGACTATACGGGTTGGTATGATCAGTATATGAATCTCGCACACGATGGTCGCATTAGTGATATTATTCTCGGGATGGAACGGTCAGAAATCGTTGCCTCCGCCTTAATATACACACCACATGAAGTCAGCTCATTAGCACAAGACCTCCCTTGGGCGCGGACGATTGGACCTGATGTGGGGGGTGTAGCATGCATTTGCATTGCGGGTTTGTGACAGCCCAAGTCGTCCAAACTGCTTGGATATTATGAACTAACTCCGGGTTTTAGACGGCAATCCCGCCATGACGACCTCCAAGGACACTGTCATGATCAGACTACTTGATGCTTGTGTCACCGTGCTCAGAGAGCAAGGCATGAATCGCGTGTTCCTCGACGCCGTTAGAGGGGGTTATGAAGGGTTTCAGTCGATGGGTAAGCACTACCTTCGGCTGCGGCTCATCCCGATACTAATATTCTATTCAAGGCTTCCAAAAATGGGCGATATATAGAGACCTATGGCAAAAGATCTAAACACGGCCCGCTCGATCAGCCCAAGCAACAAATTAAAACCAATAAGCTTATAATATGTGCGCCATCATTTTCTTGTGCGCTGCGGGGCATCTCAGCTACGTCGTAGCCCAGTCGTTTCTCAAATCGCTTTAGCATGGTCTCAGGTGCAACATTCCCTCACCTCTATGAGTGGACAATACGGAACGATAAGGTGACTTTCTGGACGCCTTGGGGCGAACTTGCACAGAATACTTTAACAGACCACATATCACTCTAATCTAGCTGTACCGCGTTCGCCTCCGCGCCGCCGTGACACTTGGATTGGAACTTGGCGTCGGACAGATACGGACTCGGAATTATTCGATAGGTCGTACGAAGTTGTTGGGCCAACTAAGAAAAGGAACTCGCGCCGAGAGCATTTGGACGAGCGTCGTGGTGCATGTGGCATCCTCCTCCACAGAATACAATAGCGATCGACCACGCGATACAGAGCAAATCGAATCAATTTAACCAACCGACGACTTCAATGACGGAAGGAGAGCTTCAGAATACAGCTTGTGGTGGAGGTCTCTCCTGCAGCACTGCTTATTGGTCCGACCGTTGAGCTCAAGCGACATGAAAATCAGTGATTGGGATGTCCGATTCCAGGCCGAAGCTTGTTGCCATCAAGCACACAGAAGCCAGCGCCTTTACTATTTAGCCTCTTCAAGTCAGAGCACTCATGAAATTCACAGATCTCACTCCTCTACGACAACTCGAAGAAAGACATGATCGCTGTGCAATGTAACCGAGGTGCCCAGTGGCACTTTCAAGTATCTAGTGACAGATCTCGAACTGTAACCTTCAGGCCACCATCGACTGCCATTCAAACTTTTGCCAGCCGATCTTAAGCGGGTGAAGCGGGTGCTGTAATACCCCTTCGTGGTCGGTGATGTTCTTTGGGGTCCATTCATGAAACCTCTCGAACGGGCGGGGATCCGTGGGGGCGAAATCCTTCACGATCGGTGCCCAACTCGACAGAGATTAGAGCAAAGATGGCCTCAATAAGCTTCAATATTCCATTGCAAGCGTCAATAGCTGTATTTTACTTGCTCCTGCGGGCGATCCAGAAATTGAGGGGGCCGAGATGCGGGGGTGGTAAGCAAGTAAGCTGAGACTCGGAATACAACTTGGGTCGAGATACTTGCTCATTGAGAATAGCTTCTCTCTGTCTCTCTCAAAAGACACTTGCTGAGCGGCATTCTAGAGTCCGATCCAAAGAAATTGCCCTTATTGCCAGCACGTTTTCGAATAACTTCCATGTCCTTTTAACCGACGTGTTGACGACTATCCCCTCTTTTACCAATTCACCTCGCAATATATCAAAGCTGAACGGCCGGGGTAGACGGGGTGAGCTCCTGCATATCAGCAGTGGCACAGATCAACTGTATCCAAAACGGGACACACGAATCCATGTTACCACCCCACAAGATCCGATAGTCCTTTGGTTTCGTGTTACCTAGCCCGTCGCCAACTCATTACGCAGTCTTGGTGCGCGATTTGCGCATCCACACTTGGCTTCAGATCAGCACACTTTCATGGGCGCAGAGGGGTGTCACAGCGCTGACCAGGTGCATCACGGACCAGAAGGACCATACCGCTACAGTGCAGAAGGGCGTATTGTTTACCGCGAGTCGTCCCGCGCCAATTATGCAGCTGCAAACGGTGACACAAAACGCCCGCTGGGCGTTACAGTGCATTGGGTGGATGATATGCAATCTTACATGCGTATACAGGACAATAGCTTGCGAAGCCTGGACAGGTTATTTTACCCATCAGGTGGATAGGGTTATCTGACACATAAAGCAAGAAACGCGGCTACCTGAACCCCTGATCTCCAAGACCGAAAAAAGAAGAATGGAGATCGTGTCGAATTCATCGGGCAGCAGGGCGTAGAGTTGTAGAGGTATACCTGGACAAACGCCATCAGCCACAATACTACGGAGACGTCCCCTGTTCTTATTTCCATTTCAGAGCAACGGCCTACCTCCTTATAGCCGGCCCGCCACGTGAGACATGCGTGTCTCACTCTACTGCCGAAGTAGAAAATGTGAGCTAGCCACAGGTCGCGGCCATATTATGAGGTACCAAAGTCTTCGCGGTTAGTGACAGGATCAACCGGACTAGGTCCCGTCTCTTTTGTCTCTGACGCCGGCGGGCATTTTCGGCGTTCAGCACTGCCCACCCCTGCACTGAATAGGTCGGTAGACAGGTCGGAGACTACCGTAGTAAGCACCCACTAAGTACCTATTTGAAGGTTAACAGCGGGCGACAGCTATCGGATCTTCAAGGCTGCATATTACAGATACAAAGATCCCGGCGCCTTGTTATCCGCTTAGGGGTCCGCAAGTGCGGTTTAATGCGACGGAATCCTACATGAACGACCTCTCTCACTGGAACTGGGGCAAAGTCAATGCATCAAATGAGGTTCGCACTCGTTTTTATCAGCGCTCGGATCACTTACCCTTTCGCCTTACCGATGGATGTAGGTACGTACAGGACGTACGCGACATGCCGTCGCAATGCAGCCCAAGCCTAGGCAAGGAACCTTTTTTTTTTCTCTATCACCATAGAACGCTGTGCCCCTCCAAGTTTCTTCTACCACGACTTCATTTCGATACAAGTTCTCCTATTGGGTAACATACAGACCAAGCCGGCATAGTGGCGCATGAGTTTTCTGCGTCTACCACACCTCGACATTACATATCTGCCTACGTCCTACATCGTCAATACTTCATGCAGTGCTTGGTTGGACAATGCCTCCTCTCCCCTCTCCCCTCTGACAGTTGAGAAGAAGAGAGAAAAAACTTTTTATTCCAACATGATCACGGGCCGAGAGACGCATAGTAAGCCAGCCATATGTTGTCGACGTCCTTTTTTCTCCCAAGACATTCTGCTCTCTATATTCACAAGAAGAAGGAGAAGAAAGAATGCCTCCAATATTTCATACCTCTCGTCTCTCGTATACACCTTACCTTGGTAGTTGAACTGGGGCAGAAACAAACCGTTCCGCGATGATATCAGCAGTAATGCAGCTAGTGCACGTGTTCCAAGGAGACGAAACGAAACGAAACCGCTCAACCACTACACCAATGTCATGCATTTGCCGCCTAACGCCATCAGTCACCACACCGGTCTTCCTGTTTTTGTTACTGTCTCTTCTCCCCCCCTTTCCCTGCCGATGATCGTTATATGTCCGTGCGTATGTATGTCTACCATCTTGTGTAACCATACCTTGTCCGAAATCATTCTTATATACATGCTATACATGCCCCTGGTTGGCACTTGTCGTACTCGCACTCCTCCTTAGGATGCTCCAACGACGTTCCGTTCTGTCCTACCCACCCGACTCAAAAGTCTACCTTACCAACCTCACCAGCCTACCAACCTACCTACCTCGACCGTGATCGATCTCCGTCTATCCGCCCGGGTTTACGCCCTCTCGGTAACTGTTTAGAGGAGTTCTTCGTGGTTGCAACGAGGGACTTGAAACAGGCAGAATTATGCCGAGAACCACATATTTCTACCGTAGATGCATGATACAGAACATAAAATGGAACCAGAAGAAAAAGCTTCTCGAATGCTGGTGCCTACCAAGATAATTGCCTACCAAATTGCCTCCCAACCTCCTAACCTATTCATGACGCACGTATACCCGCTCCTACCTATGAACCTACTACCTCCCTATACATACCTAGGTACATAAAATATGACCATTGCTCTCCTTGGCAATCACACAAAGGCTTATAACCGCTTATATAGGAATTGAAAACTTGGAAGTTGGCATAAGCAAGAATTACGTCCTAGATAACAGACAGATATCCAAGAAAGGAAAAGAAGTAATAAAAATACCTAAAAGAAAAGAAAAAGAAGAAAATTCCACCCCGGACTTCGAACCCTTGTGCATATCGTTTAAACCCTTGCCGGGGACCCCGGCGGTAGATCATGGAGAAATGAAGAGATATGGGATTCTGAGTCTTACTTACATACATACAACTCAATGAGGTAAACGCATGTATATATCCGCGTCACCTGTTCCAAACCTCGGCTCCTGAACGGGGCCGTGTCTCTTATCCACTCTCACCTAAGATTATCCCCGTTCTTCTCCAAACGCCGCCCGCCTTTATCTCTCGTAAGGTCCGAAGCGCCGGTCTTAAACCCACACACACATACACTGGCTTGAACCAACTGGCAAAATGCACTGTGTAACCCAGAGTCTTACGAGGAGGCACCAACCTAGGTACCTAAGGCAAGCCCCCTAGAAAAAAATTGAGTCACATTCGTGTAACCACGATTCAATTCGTACACACTACATTGAACTTTTCTTGCTGAGAGGAGAGAAACACGAAACCAAATATAGAAATGGCGGCGTGCCCAGCTTCTCTTCTTTTATACGTAGTAACAAGCCCAAAACCGGGACATTTTCCGTTTCCGTCGCCACCCATTTCTGCCCCCCTTTCCGCTCATACCCTTTTCTCCTTTTCCGCCTCAAGGAACCAAGGTGACCAAAGTGACCAAAGTTAGCCAGCCATCAACGGCACCTCCTAGAGTTCACACAGGCACCAAGGCTCCATCTGAGTGCGGAGTGGCAAGTCCCTCCCCCCAAACCGTCATGTACAATGTTGTTGTGCGTTTAGCAAGAAATATGTCCAGTGAGAAGAGAAGTTTCGAGGTGATGAAGAAACACACGCGAATGTCACCTAAATAGTGCCACAAAACGAGCAAAACAAGCAAGCAAGAAAAAAAAAATTGAACTTCAGTGGTATCCTCCCTTTTTGCCCTGTGACGCCATGCTTTTTTGATTCTCTCTTTCGCAGTGAGTCCCTCCTAAACCGTAAACTTTTTTTTTGCACTCGTAGACATTCATATATGCATGACCTCCCAAGAAATAGAAAAGAAGAGACGCCGCCGCCCTATTGTTTGGTTGGATTCGAATTTGTTTGGATGTAAGTGAAATCATCGCGACCACAGCTGTTTATGTGGACCACTTAGAAAAGTCGATGCTGTCGACTAGTGAGTCCAACGTGTTGATCGCCGTGATCTCGGTATTTTCTGTCGTTGCTGTCGACAGCATAGAGGAGCGGTGAGAGTGGGTGTTAGGCTCGCTCGACCCAGCGGTCCAGAACGTGGCGACTGAGGCTCGCCGAAAGCTGCTCAAACTATCCCTAACCGAGTTGCCTGACCTTGCTGCCTCCAATTGCGTAGCGGTAGTTGTCGCAGGAGGAGCGGGACTGTGGCCTAGAGCGGTCCCTGGAGGCGAGGGCGTCGGCCCATGAGGCGTCATCCTCGGGCTGTACTTCTCGCGGAGCCTGATGATCTCTCTGAGCCGGTTGCGCCACGGCGAGATGTGCTCACCGCCTTCCCGATGAGCCCAGACTAGCGAAAACACTGACGCGTTCAGGGCTAGGAGGCGGATGAAATCGGGTAAGGCTTTCAGGCTCACGATTTTCGTCTCGAAAGCAGGCGAGATCTCGGGGAAGCCAGGCTTGCTCATCAGACGGACCTTGTAGAATGATTCCTCCACGTCTTTCGGCGTCCTCTGCCTAGTAGCGACGAACGAAGCACGCGATTCGGGAGTGATTACAATGTTGACAAAATTGAATTCCGAAGGGAATGTGTCAAATTTAAAGGGTAAGCCAGAATCGTTGAAGATAATATTGACAAAGTCGTTTCCAATGTGGCGCTTCTTCAGCGTGCACTGAGGGTCATGATCCAAATTTGTTGGCATCTGCGTCGTGACATGGAACACAATTTCTGTGACCCTGTCCCTCCAGCAAAACGTGTACTGACCATCGGTATCATATTGCCGATCCAGCCCTTGGGTATTGAATGTGGCGCCATTCAGCTTGGTTAGCGTACCCAAACCATTAAGGAATTCCACATAATCACCACTGCCCGTTATGTTGGCCAGAATTTCTGACTCGTTTGTTTGATTTTCTCCTATGTAGATCACGCCCACCTTGTGGCCATCTACCGTCGAATTGCGGTCGAACATTCTGATAGCCCTATTGACCATATCGTCGTCAGGAAGTGGGACAGGACGGGAGAGATCGTTGTTTTGAGGCATAGAAGATAATAGCTGCACCAGTAGATGGTTCGGAAGAACGCTATTCGCAGACACAGCATGACCGTCTCTCGCGCTTTCATGATGTGCCGGGGGTGGCCGGAAAAGCTCTCTGATAGTGTAAGATGATGTCCCAGACGGTTGTCGTTTTGTAATTTGAGCCCAACCAGTCGCAGTGGCTTGCTCGATTGTGACAATAGCGTTTCCGATCAGCCATCTTTTCTTAATTATCTCCCCGAACCTTTCGGAGGTAAACAATGGATCTGCCGCAGATTCATCCACATCCGCGTACGAAACCCGTTGCATGAAATCCATCGTGAGCTGTGCTTGCTCATCCGCGACTTGCGAGCCATCAACATCCGTAAACAGATTCTTGGCAATCCAGCTCACGTGGTTTGCGCGGTCTGGGAGCTTCAAAGCCAGAAACCAGAACACAATGACGTGGTATGCTAGTGTGTAGACATACTGCGGTAGATCGTCTGACACGTTTGGATGAGACGAAGCTTCTCCTGCAGCCGTGGCCGAAGAGTCGCTATTCGTACTGAACCTGTTTGTCTGTTTTCTTCCTCGTACATATTGCAGATACCGAAAGGAAATTCCGAAGACAATCCGATATTCATCCTCTCGGAAATTAGCGTACAAGGAAGGCAACCTGCTTAGACAAGCCAGGAATTCGAGGATATGCATGGCGACGTGTGGCTGGGTGATGATCTGCGCCATCTTTTGGAGGATCGTAACCAGAGCCTTGCCCGCCGAGGAGGGGAGCTCATGACAGCATATTGTTAGCGCGTGTATGCAACATTTTGCACTTCTTTCCCATGTAGCAATGCCATGCACGAATGCACGGACAATCTCATCTTCCTCCGCCTTCTGGAAGTGTTGGTGGTAGCTTAGGATCATAGTCAGAGAATGGAACAAACAGATAGCAATGTCGGCTCGGCGCAGCCCGTAGGCACTCGGAGGTTCCTGAAAATTATTCATCTTGATCTGCTCACAGATAACTCGTCTTAATTCTTGGATTTGCGGTATAGCATTGAGGAAGATGGCGTGGTTGCTCAGCTGTGAAGGCAGGTGAACAAGAATGAAGCTGTAGACCTCCCAATCACCGCCTTGCCGTAATATGTTCAGAATCGCATCAAGCCATAACCCGGTGCGTAAGACCGCAGCTTGTGCCAAATCATCCGGTTCCGTGGTATCATTAGGAGTATAGCAGTAAAGTACAGTACTCGCCGCTTGAGACGGTGCTTCAGGTAAAGCATCCGCATCGGAGAGCATCCATAGCTGTTGATACGTACCTGTAGCCCATTTGCTGCCGCTCGCTGTTCTCGACGGATTACCCCGGTCTTGCGTCTGACTCTGTCCTAGCGATATTCCGCGGGACGAGCGGGCAGACCCGGCGACCTCGCCCCTCGGGCCCCTCCCACCGTACGACGCCTCTTCGGCCATCTTGCGCGCTACTGATTCATCAGTCCGGTATAAATAATTAGCCAGACTAGTCGTTTCTAAGTGAGTGGTAATGAATACACGATTGGCCCAGTCGGCTCTTAATCTGAATAGCAGTTGCATTGCGGTGATTCGAGCATCTGTTTCGCTCAGGTTCGAGTCGACTATTGCCACGAGAGCACGAAGTAGTCGCGTTGCCTTCGTAGCGTCGTAGCTTAGGACACGTAAGAAAATCTGTACATAGCCCCGCGCAACCACGTTGGAAGGAGTTTGGTTGGCATTAGATTTCGAATGCTGGGTAGTTGACGGAGGCTCCGGGACAGGGGATAGAGAGGGAGATATAGGGGAGCGCAATCGACCATTCTCTATAATACCCCAAAGCGTAGTGACAATGCGACCGAAGAGATCATGATTCGAGGTGGTGGCAACGGTGGCCGCGAATGACACGACTTCTTGCAATAGAAGTATGTCTGTTTCACCAGCGACATCTACCAACAGGCGCATCATCAATTCAGGTATGAAGTTGGAATCGAACTGATCATTGAGGAGTTCGATCATGTCATAGACTTCCGTAAAGGCTTGTAAAGCTCGCAGGCGGACGTCAGTCGACCGTTTTCTGTCAGCTAGAAACGCATCCAATACTAGGCTCAGATTTGTTTCCCAGAGGGGATCTGATGGAGAACAACATCGGAACTTCTTGAAATGCTCGAGGACCAGTATAGCGGCCGAATCAGGAAGAGCAGAATGAATTTTCGTAAAGAACATGACACAATCTTGTCTTTGAACAAAAGGATTAGCTTGTTCCAAATGTAGACTTTCCGGCCTCTGGATGCCGCTGTCTACTTGATCTGAAGACGCTCCCTCTTGTTTCGGAGCCACAGCATTGGTTTCATCCAATAGTATACCCTCAAGTCGACGTATCAACTTGGTCAGCTCTCGAGCTAGCATACCTTCGGCAGAATCAATGTCGCCTGGGGCTAAAAGTGATTGCAAAGTATTCTCATCTTTAGCAAGCAGCGTGACAACGGCATCGGCACATGTGACCGCCACATCAAAAATCGGTGTCCAGTCTTCATCAACGAGCATGTTGTTGACATTGCCTTGGCTATCGCAGAATAGTGCGTTCGCTAACCGTAAAATATCGAGATGTATCTTCCAAGCGGATGTATGTTTAACCACCGTAGACAAGCCGTCAACTAAAAGACCATACGGGACCGTAGGGTATCCTTTCTCGGAACTCTTGGACACAAGCTTTGACAGGACTGATAGAGCACCCCTGACTTCGCGGATGACCTCCTTTCTCTTATCGGCATTCTCGGGAAGACTCGCCAAGACACCAAGGAGCAGTCTCACGGTAGCTTGTCCATTGTGCGACCGGCACAGCATGCCAATGGTATGCCATGCTTCTTTCTGGAGATTGGGAACGAGGCAATGGATGGAGCAGAGAACTTGGACACAGCTCTTCAATTTGTCCCCGGGGATTGCCCCAAAGGTCACGATAGCATCCATGACGCCGATACAAGCCTGCAAATCTTCCTCGACGCTAGTGTTCATGCAAATACCTAGCAACACGTCGATCAGATCTTCGGCAGCATCATCATTGGCCACATTGAAGTTGAACTTGATCACGTCGGTGACGAAGCTGAATAGATCCGCAAAGTGCCTGTCCTCTCCAGTCACCAGCCCCTTTCCCTTCATCCGCGAGCCTTGCTTCTTCGCCACACCTCTTGCCGCGCGTACAGCCTCGAAGGCCTCTCCGAGCCATTTCGACAAAAGTGGGAAAACATCGTATTCGAATCCAGACAGGGTACGGGCGTGGTTTGTTAAATCAACGAGAGCGGCAAGTTGTAGGTGAAAGTCCTCGGGGTTTGCATCGGTAGATATAGTCTGAAAATATTCGTATCGCTCAAGGTCAGTTGATGAAGAATGTTTGACACATTCTCTTAAGAGTTCCCAGCCGGAAGATCGAGTAGCCTTGGGGTTCGTAGAGTCAACCAAGTCCTTGGCCGCGTACCAGATATCCAAGACAGGGCTGAGAGGGTTATCCGCAACCGCACGACGCAACGCACTGGCTGCAGCAACTCGCTCGTTCATCGACCCATCCTTCAACAATTCGAACGAATCGGTATGCTGTGGTATACCACGGAGGACGGTTGGGGTAACATTTAAGCGTTCGGCAATCTGAGCATTAATCGAGGGACCGGATGCCTGTACGGGAGCGGGAGGGGACTTGGTCAGCTTGGCAGCGCCTGCGAGGCCCTTGAAGACACTAGCTAGACCACTCGTAGGCTTAGAATCTTGTGGTGACGGGGCCTCATCTCCTGGTGATGGTGACATAGCTGCTGTCTGTCGTTCTTCACCGGCCTTCCGGCCTAGAGAGACTACGCGACGAAACATGTCAGCTGCCGGACATATTCGCTATGTTCGATATGTAGGAAGTGTCTTTGATCGTACGACCATAGAGTCATAGAAAAGAAACATTACAAGATTTTAAGAGGTATGAATAATTATCGAAAGAGCGATAGCGGAAGATGACATGGTGCATATGTGATAAGCAGGCAATCAGAAGACAGGTGGACTTACATACAAGCAAATCGGGTCTTGCATAAGGGTGGGAATCAAGATTTAAAAAAAAAATCCAAGTGATACAAGAGGCCAAAAGTCAAAGCATCCACCAAAGTGCAAAAAAGCCGACCGACGTAGACGCGTGACTCTGGTTCGTATAGGATTTTTGCTCCAACTAGGTAAAAACTTCAATTCTTAAGTCCTCAGCCCTCAATCCTCAATCCCCCTACACACCCTCTTCGTCTCTCACACTACCGCTACAGGTGCAAGTAATGACGACTATGGCGGTAGTATTGGCGGCGCGAACGAACGCTTGCGATGGGCTCGATTGTGGATTACTTTAGATCGCGGAACGTGGTAGTACATTGGGAAACACAGACTTGCGGAAGTCGATGGTAGATTCAGGGGGGAGATGCAATTAGTTTGATCCAAGCATTACGGAATACATAGGAGAGATCTTGGTCTTGGTGGTAAGACTTGGTGGTAAGATTGGGGCACCCTTGGACCTTGGGGACATGAACGAAGTTCGCAAAAGGTAAAAAGATTTCTCCACAATGACCGTTTCGGTGCTCATGCAGCAATCCGCACCGTCTCTTTCTCCGTTCTAGCCAATAGGTAGCCCCTGATGACGCCTTGTGGTGCTCGGATTATGCAAGTTAGTGCGCTATACTAAGACATTTCTATGCGCTACACTAAGACATTTCTATGCGCTACACTAAAACAATTCCAGGGAGCTGGGGCGCTGAAAGGAAAATGATGGTACGCCGTAGTCATGGGTCTTATGGGTACAAGAGCTTATCAGCTTATCGGGACATTTACGCAGTCACTTAAATTAGGTAGCTGATTTAAGCATATCGAACCCCACCTGCCCACTACGTTTTCCCCTCCTTGATTTAGCGGCAGAGCGGGTAGATTGCCTACCTACCTAGGTACATGTCTTAGGTACTATCAGCTCAAGCTTCGATTTCTCAGTCAAATGCCCCCAGCGCACAGGCCACTTAGTTAGTGCTACCCGTTGCCTCGTCGTCCAAACGCCCCCCGCCAAAAGTGTACAATGTCAATAAAATAATAAAAAATAGCAATAGGCTAGGCTACTTGTCACACACACCAGCAACCAAACGTCGTAACATCCTCGCCTACAAACTAACCACAACACTAAAGATCATAGCACACATTTGATCGTAATAGAGAAGTATCCAATATTCAGATTGAACAACCACCAGCAGCCATCATGGCTTCAGATCTGAGCCAGATAGCCCAGCTGCTGGACGCAACGCTTGATCCCGTCAAGCACAAGAAAGGTACGTGATAGCTTCCTTATGCTGCCCCACCCTTCAGCATGTAACATGCTGTGTCCTATTACCTCTCAGGACTAACTAATATACAAAAACAGCTGAAGATGCGCTGAAGCTCGAGGAGAAGAAGCCTCAGTATTCGCTCCTGCTGCTCAAGATCGTCGCAACTGAGACCTTTGAGCCTAAGACTCGCCTCTCTGGAGCACTCTGCTTCAAGAACTTCATCCGACTCAACTATGTGGTACGTTAGCTGTATTCCACGCGCTCCGCCTCATTACCGTGGAAATTAGGACGGTCCTGATGCGAGTTTGATATTGACGTTGTCATTACACAGGACGAAGATGGAAACTACAAGATACCCGTCGCGGAGGTCAACACCATAAAGCAAGAGCTTATTGGGCTTATGATTGCTTGCCCCCCGACCATCCAGGTCCAGCTAGGAGAAGCCATCAGTATAATCGCCGACTCTGACTTCTGGGTTCGATGGGATCAGCTGGTTCCCGACCTTGCGTCACGCCTTACACCTGACAACTACAAGGTCAACAACGGTGTACTAGAGGTCGCACATTCCATCTTTATCAGATGGCGACCCTTATTCCGCTCCGATGACCTCTATACTGAGATTAACCATGTTCTCAGCTCCTTTGCCCAACCCTTCCTGGCACTGTTGAATGCAAGTTCATCCCTACAATCCACTTTTTGAGTATTTCGCACTAACATTCGTGTAGGCTACCGATCAGGCGATCGAAGCTCATGCCAACGACAAAGAAGCCTTAAAGAACTACTTTCTTACTCTAAGCTTAATAGTCAAAGTCTTCTACGATCTGTCTTGCCAGGACATGCCACCCCAATTCGAGTCCAGCTTGGACCACATCTCGACTCTCCTCCACAAGTACCTTACCTACCAAAACCCTCTACTCGCGACCGACGACGACTCAGAAGCCGGTATAATCGAGACAGTGAAGGCCGACATCTGCGAGGTTCTACAGCTCTATGTCACTAAATTTGACGATGACTTCGGTCGATACGCGCAGGTTTTCATTAACAGTGCGTGGACATTGCTCTCCGAAATAGGACCGGAGACCAAATATGACAACCTTGTCAGCAAGGCCTTACAGTTCCTGACGGCTATTGCCGGCTCTACAAATCACTCTGTGGCATTCGATAATGAAGGTGTTCTAGGTCAGGTTGTAGAGAAGGTAGTGCTGCCCAATGTTGCGCTGAGAGAATCCGATATCGAGCTGTTCGAGGATGAACCTATCGAGTACATCCGCCGTGATCTAGAGGGTTCGGATACGGATTCACGACGAAGAGCCGCCACCGACTTCTTGAGACAGCTTCAAGGTAGATTCGAAACCTTGGTCACCACTGTCGCGGGACGTTATATCAATCACTACTTGGAGCAAGGCAAGACGGATTGGAAGCAGAAGGATACGGCTATCTCGCTATTCTTCTCAGTTGCTGCCAAAGGCTCTGTGACAGCTGCACATGGCGTTAAAACGGTTAACTCTTTAGTCGATGTGGTCGATTTTTTCCAGCAACATGTTGCAAATGACCTCATAGGGGACGCAGTTCACCCTATCTCCAAGGTGGACGCTATCAAATACCTATACACGTTCCGAAGTCAACTGACCAAAGACCAATGGCAAGCCGCATTCCAGCCGCTGGTTCAGAACATGGGCTCCGACAACTATGTCGTCTATACCTACGCTGCGATTTGCGTTGAGAGACTTCTGTTTTTGGCAGACGATTCTGGCAATCGCATCTTCGGAAGAGCTGACATTGAGCCATTCGCGAAAGATCTTCTTGATCACCTCTTCAAGCTTGTAGAGAAGGAGAATAGTCCAGCAAAAATGCAGGAAAACGAGTTCCTCATGCGCTGTATCATGCGAGTACTCATCGTAATGAATACTGGTATTGGCAGCTTTGTCGACATGGTCCTTAATCATTTGGTTGGGATTACCAACATCATCAAAACTAATCCAAGCAATCCGCGCTTCTACTACTACCACTTCGAAGCTATAGGCGCCGTCGTCAGGTATGTTCTACGAGTCAATCACTTTCTAGTATCTTAACTAAGTAGTGTGTAGCTACGGTTCGTCGAACGGAACATCAAGACTCGAAGAAAGTCTATGGGAGCCTTTCAACTTGATCATCCAGGAAGAAGTGAACGGTATGTATGATCTTTTTTAAACATGATACTCAGCGCTAATAACGTCGATTTCAGAGTTTGTACCATACGTCTTTCAAATCTTCGCGAAGCTGCTAGAACTCAATCCGTCTGGGGCACTCCCGAATCACTACCAAGCACTGGTGCCTCCTCTAATGCAGCCAACGCTTTGGGAGACGAGAGGAAACATTCCAGCTCTTACAAGACTATTGATTGCGATTCTACCTAGAGCTTCCAGCACCATAGTAGCGGAAAACCAAGTCCAATCGATCCTGGGCATTTTCCAGAATCTACTTCGCGTCAAGAAGACAGAGCTAAATGCCTTCGATTTACTCGAGGCGGTGGTTTTATCAATTGATAAGTACGTTAAACTTGGTAACGAACTATATGAAGTATCTTACTGACGTATTTTCCAGGGCCGCGCTTGACCCCTTTTTCAAGGAGATCCTAAATCTTCTGTTCATAAAGTTACAAAGCAATCCATCTGACTCGTACAAGCTACGATTTGTACGATTTTACCATCTAGTATCAGCCAGAGTTGAGGCAGGACTAGGTGCAGACTACTTCGCCAGCCAAACCGATTCAATCCAGGAGAAGCTGTTCACTCAGATATACCTAACGATCGTTCTCCCGACTTCAGAACAAATCGTTCGTCCGATCGATCGTAAGCTTGCGGTCGTATCGTTCGCGAAGACAATGGGAGACAGCGCCGCTTTTGCCCAGCGTTACCAGAAGGGATGGGGCTTCACGGGCCAAGTGATGCTCCAGATGCTGGTTAATGCGCCCAAGGTGGCGAGCGGCGTGGGCGACGACGTGGTCAACGAGGCGGACGTGGATGACATCGGTTTCGGCCTTGGCTTCACGGCGCTCAACGCGTGCAAGAAGTCTGCTCGGGACGATTTCTCGGAAATTCAGGACATCAACGCTTGGGTGCGTCAGTATCTGTTGGATGCCAATGCTCGACACAACGGAGCGATTGCCACCTACATGGATAGGCTGACGCCCGAGGCCCGACAGGCTATGATGACCTACTTGGGTTAGAATCCGTTTGTATGGGAGGTTTTAGGTAGACCAAAAGTTCACGGCGTAATTGAGGTACGAATGGATGGCCAAATGAGAGATGAGCGTCTCTGGCCTCCTTTATGAAGAAAAGTTCGAATCTTTTTCCAGGTGAATTCTTGTGGCGTTCTACTTACTCGATGTCTACCTTAGGTAGCTAAGGTACATAAGTAGGTAGAGAAAAGGTAAATAAATCAAGTCAGTCCAACCATAGGATCTGAAGGAGCTTCATTCCGCCGTGAGGGTTCGATAGTCCTCCGGTCCAGATCCCGTAGCAAGTCACAGAAGATAAGTGACTTCAAAAGTAGGTGTTATTATCATAGTAGCTCTTGGATATGAAGACATGTAGACGGTGCCGATCAGATTCAACAATTTCTGGGTCGGAGCCGAAGCTATGGTTGCGCTTGCGAGGGATATCGAGGTATGAGGTAATCCTTCGTAAGCCGACAGCGTCACTGAATAATGCAGTGCTTATTCGAACGACAAAGCATCGAATCTAGAAACCTGATATGGTAATAGGGGGTACGTATTTCGCGTAAGCACCGGGGGATGCTATCCGACACATCTCAAACCCAACCCCCATCGCCAGTCGGCATTGTCAATTCTCCCGTGTCTTCCCAGCGCTCGGTCTCAGTGGGGTTTTCCCCGGTCTACCCCCCTGGTAGTTGCTCGATTCAGCCCAATCGGAGCACGTCGTCCAATCAGAGCCTGTGGTTCCGCCTGGGCGCCATTGGGCCATGTCAAGGTGGGCGACGGGGGCTCGGCGCCTCCGTGTAACCTGAAGAAAGTCTCCGAGATGCCCGACTCGCATCTTCCCCCTTTTCTGCCCTTTGTTTCGGTGGGAAACCCTTGCCAAGGACCACCAAGAATCTGATTGAGGAGAAAAAGGCTGTCGTCGCATTCCGGTAAGTGTAGAAGAAGGAGAAAACGACTCGTAGTATTCGCTGCTTACGGCACGCCGCTCGCTGAGTTACAAATCTAACGCGTCGCCCGCCCGGGCCCTGACAAATCCGAGATGCGATGATGTTGTTACACATTGCTCACCGTCCGTAGTAGACGTACCTTAGCCTTAGCATAGATCCCACGCATAAGGCTGCGGCATCTTTACATTGAGCATATGACATATAAAGCCATGACGGGACGGCAGATGCAAGCCATGAAGGCCGAAAAGAGCATTGAAATCCTCGCGGTCTTGAAAAGGTAACAGTTTGACGCCCACGCGGAACGAAGTCTCCCTATTATCATACTAGACAGCTAGACGATAACGTCTAGGATTAACGCCTCATCTGCAACCGAACAGAACGAGAACACTGCCAAACTAGACAGCCAAGATGGCGTCCAAGTCCGTCGCTCTCATCACTATGAGCACCCGTGGCACACGCGTGGGGCCGAGCGTTGCCGAGTTCGTCAAGAACATCATTGAGCAGCCCCTGGCCTCAGACGGGATAACCATCTCCAGCGTCGACGTAGCCAAGTTTAACCTCCCCGTCTACAATGAGAGCGTCGCTCCGGCAAGTAAGTAAATTCTCACTCACTTTCCTTTCCCCTCTCAAGATATCTTTACCCATCGAGACCATATCGATATCATATGCTAACAAGCCCATCCAGTGGTCCCCGAGAAAGCCCAATTCCAGTACGCGCACTCGAAGGCCTGGAGCGCCGAGATCGCGCAGCACGACGGGTACGTGCTGGTAGTGCCCGAGTACAACTACGGCGTGGCGGGCGGCGCCAAGAACGCCATCGACTACCTGCTGAACGAGTGGAAGGGCAAGCCCGCGGGGGTCGTGTCGTACGGCGTGAAGGGCGGCACCACCGCCAGCGAGCAGGTGAAAGGGTCGCTCGCCGGCATGGGCCTGCGCGTCGCCGAGACGCGCCCCAATCTCCCGTTTGCTGGCCAGCCTGACGTCTTCGCGGCGATTGGAGGCGGGAGGATCGGCGAGGACACGCGGAAGAGCTGGGAGGGCCAGCATGCGGAGAGTGTGAAGCAGCTCGCGGAGGATCTGAAGGCGCTGCTCTTGCAGCCGAATATTGAGGCCAGCGCGGCGCACCCGTAGATGCAGAGAAGCAAGCATTTATATGAAGGGAGATTTGGGTTTACGTGCTCAGTTTCGGTCTATAGGAATAGCTATACATATGGGTAACGATTGGGCAGCTTCGATTAAATGTCACCTCTTGCGAATTTGTGACCTGTGTTAAGTAGACCTAATGATTTTAGTCTAGTGGGTTACCTTTATCACCAGCCCAAAGTTTTTGTCGGTCAAGTCCAGTGCTAATGCCATGCGCGGAGATACTAGGGCATGTATTCCCTCTTCGATGCCATGATAGGAGACCCCAGTTATCTGATAGACAAGTTATAGTTATTATTGTTAGAACAAATTGCGAGGCATAGACAACAACGGAGTCATAAGGCTTCTTGAGATATAGGAGGCCACGGCTCATTTGTTTAGGCACAAGAGCCACATCCTTATAAGTCAAAACACAGCACCCATATATCACGTACGACCATAGGACTCAGAAAATTCGGGATCCCGTCCGCTCTCCCATAGACAAGCTGGGTACCGCCGGATCAGTAGTTGGGTCGGTGACGACCAGCGAATCCCCGGTGTTGTACGTTTTGTTTTTATTTTGTTGTTTTTCCCTGCCTGGGTTGAGGTATGTGGGCCAGACTACGGGCAGGCAGAGGAGGATGACAAGGCACATCACTCACAGACGAAGTTAACATAAATACCTATTCACATTAACAAAGGGAAATAAAGCCATTAAATGCGTAAACTATAAGTTTATTATCCTACTTCTAACAAGTCTACCTTGATTGGGAGAAAAGCTGTTGCGAAACGTGTGGTTGTGCGCTTCACGAAGCCCGCCCCCTATTCAAGATACGACTCCCGTACTATTCCAACCATTCCCGTCTCCTACTAAACGAAGACCCTGAATGTGAAGTTATGTATGTTACATAACAGTACACAAGGTGACTTCGCCCGGCCGCTGAGCGCTGAGTTCGAACTCGCGGTTTTGAGTCTGCTTGGACGTTCCCTTCATGGTTGTGAGTTTGTATGTGAAAATTGTTTAAGATTATCTTGACGTATTTCGAAAATTGAAGAATGTTAAGTTTATGGGTGTTAGAACGAGATCAGTAACCAACAGCAAAACCTGACACTTTTATAATGCGGGTTGTCAATGACTTCTCTTGTATTGCCATGAGGGCTCCTTTATCTAGGCAGACTGAAGTTCTTTCTACGCTGGTACATTGGACTGCATTGCCTTTGTCCTGCATTTGACAAGGGTGTTCATTCATATTTCCTTTTACCATCCACAACAGTCTACGACAGACAATATGGTTAAAAGAAAGCAAATATAGCAGAGGGTAAAATAGCATTACTCAGCCACTACACAGGAGTCTGCCAGCTATTTGTAAGAGTAACATCTTTTACGATGCGGTATCATTGAACCGAAAACCCTACCCCCGTTCGTATGACCTCATCAATTCGTAACCCAACCTCATAGTCATGCTGCACTAGCTTATTTGAAGACCTTGCCAGAAGCATGCTTGTACTCCTTGCCGTTCTCGACGACGGGCTTGTCCCACGTCCACATGGAGGCAACAAAAGCCTTGTCCTCCTCGCTGGTAGGGTCCAACTTGGTGAACTCGTAGCTCTCGTAATCGGGAGCGACGTCAAAGACGGGTACGTAGTCATCGCCACGGATGACAAAGGCGCCCTCGATGACCGAGTCGTTGTTCTCGCCGTACACGGAGGCACAACCGAAGAGGTACTTGCGAGAGCCCTCCAGACGGGTGTTGAATCCACCAATCAAGTTGTTGGACATAAAAGTCAAAGTCAACTCGTCGTTGTACTTGTACCTGCACTTCCAAATAGAGTAGTCGGTGAAAGGAACGTTCTCAAAGAACCACTTCAGAGAGTCGGCCTCATCGTGGTTAGAGTAGTATCGCTTCCACTCATCAAGAGCGAATGCCGACCGCGGTAGCAGATCGATAGGGTGCTTAGGCTTAGGGGCAGCAGGCTCCTCCTCGGCCGCAGCAGCAGGGGCGGCGGGCTTGGGGGCAGCCTTGGGAGCGGCCTTGGGAGCGGCCTTAGGCTGCTCAGGCTTCTTGGGAGCGACGTTGGTCAACTTAGGGGTATCAAGAAGCTCGAAAGGCTTGGCGACATCGGTGTAGATGGGCTGGTTATAGACAGTCTCGTACCATCGAGCAACGTTGGGGTGCTCGGAGCGCCACGCCTTGTCGAAGAAGAACTGGAAGCCGCGGGAAATGATGCTGGCGGCGAACAAGTCGGCGAGGGTGATGCGCTGGCCAACGAGGTAGGTGTTGTGAAGAAGGTGCTCCTCGACAACGGAGATAACCTTAGCGGCAGCTTTGGAGGCTTCCTCGACATTCTTCTTGTTGTACTGATCCCATCCCAGCAGGGGGCGGTACCAGGCAGCAAGCTTAGGGAGAACCTCGGTGTTGAAGAGGGACATCCACTTCAGGATAGAAGCGTAGCTATAGCGTGTTAGAAAATGATTGATAGCACATGACTAGATGCGAACTTACTCTTGCTTAGTCTTGCCGAGCAGGGTCGTCTTCTCGTTCTGGGAGGTGACTAAGAATAGAGTGTCAGCGGTCTCTTATCTTAATATCATATCATTGCCGAAGGCAGACAAGTAGTGTTAGGCGATGTAATCAGAAAGTAGAACCATGATCAACAGAGATGTTTCAGATAGGGATAACTGTTAGAATAATGTCTAGGTCATCATAAAGACGCCACTGCGGAGGAGTTGATTATGGGAATCAAACAAGGAGATATTGGGCACGTACTGTAGATGGCAATAGCCATGCACTCGGTCAAGACGTAGCCATCGTTGCCAACGAAGGTAGGGATCTTGCTGAGAGGGTTGGCCTTGAGGAACTCAGGCGTCGGGTTGACGGTGTCGACCTCGACAACGTCCAAATCCAAGCCGTTAGCCTTCGCAACCGCGAGGATGGCGGTGGTGCGGGGGTTGAGCTGCACGACGCGTTCATGTTAATTCCTGAGCTTCAAAATAAAGGACTATACAGGAATAGCAATGATGGATTCTCTTACCTCCTTGGTGTAGATCTTTCCGAAAGCCATGTTGATTGATCTGATGCTTTTGGAGTTGGAAGATGAGGGAAAGGAAGTGAAGACCAACTTGACTCACGAATTTTTTTTTTAACCTTCGCAAATGAGGAGGCGGGGCAATCGCACGGTAGCCCAAATTCCAAATTTCCCAGGCATTGAACCCCTCCAGCCCCACCTGTCTCAACCTCGAAGCTTCCGGGTTCCACTTTAGGGATACGGCAGCCGGATTATCTAAGGCGCCGTCCAGTTGGATTGGGAGAAAAAGTGCTTCACGCAAGTATCGCCAAGTGCCAGCAGCTCAGCGTATTAGCATGGGCATAAGGTCATGACGACGATACGATAGACACAATGTCCTCTCTAAGATACGGCTTCCGCTGTCTTAGAGATTTCCGGGCGACTGCGACCCGACAAGCGCGACCCTCGGCGTTTACAACAGCTTCTACAAGCTCAAGATCACGACGAACGCTGACGACAAGCACACCAAACCAAGAGAATGGATTCGAGAAACTTCAATTAGCAATTCGAAACAACCCTGAAACGGCTGAGCTACAAATTCCTTACGCCCGTCCTATGCCAGTGTCCCCATCCTACTTCTCGCGACACGCACAATTCAACGATAGCTTCGTCCTAGTCCAAGACCTTGCGCGGAAATATGGACGTCTCCCCACAGTGAGGCCAGGCCACGCAGAAAGAGTAGCATGGAAATCTAAGGAGCAATATCGATTGGCAGTGGGTGAGGCAGTAAAAGCGAGGGATTACTCGGCTTGCATTGCGCTGGCCAAGAGACTACACCAAATCCACCCGGATCTAATGCCGGAGGAAGTCAAGGACGGCATTCGACCATTCAAGCGAGATATCAACATATACCTAAACGTTGCGAAGCCTATCCCGATAGACAAGTTCGGCCGGTCACACGGCGTGGGCAGGCGGAAGTCCTCGATGGCGCGAGCTTGGCTTGTAGAAGGGACGGGGGAAGTCCTGGTCAACGGGAAAACTATGAATGACGCATTTGGCAGGGTGCACGACCGAGAAAGTGCACTCTGGGGGTTGAAAATAATGGACAGAATGGACAAATACAACGTCTGGGCACTTGTTGAGGGTGGCGGAACCACCGGGCAAGCCGAAGCCCTGGCTATGGCAATTGCTAAGGCCCTAGCTGTTCAGGAGCCAGCTCTGAAGGCGTCCCTCCGGAAAGGTAAGTTACGCCTAAAATACCTCAAACTCTTGCCTTAGCACATATTCTAACCTGTCACTTTAGCTGGTGTCCTCACCCGTGATCCTAGGAAAGTCGAAAGAAAGAAGGCTGGTCACGTCAAGGCAAGGAAAATGCCTGCGTGGGTCAAGAGATAGAACAGTGAAGCCATGGAATTTCATATTGAGGCTGATGAACTGCAATTTAAGATTACCTTCAAAACGGCGAGCATCATCAGTCTTGTTGGCGGGGGCTTGCGTTAGTTCGAAGCCCATCATTGCCGTCCATATAATGGATCATGTGTATAAGACTATGTATCATTATATACCTATTTCATACTAGAAATGATGCCGAGATACTAAAGCCACGCATGATATCTTTGATGATCACATCGCAGGCGGTGACGGGGGCCATGGTCAATTTCAAGCTTCCTATGCCGTCATGTTTAGAGCATGATTTATGAGGACTGTGCCCATCTTGCACGAGTATAGCCTGCTTACCTGGTAGCTCCTACGCAAGTTTCCAAGGAAAGCGAATAGGGCCACTCGATGATGGAAGCTCGGTCCACCGCTGTCCGGCCCTTACGCCAAGTACGATGTCGAATTTTCAGCCACTTAAAATGAATCTTGTTAATTTGAGATTCCCTAGGACTGACGGGCGGGCCAATCAGAGGAAGGGGGCGTAGGCTGCGCTCGAGTAACCGGGAACTTGGGTCGCTATGTCGTATCATGTATGACGGGCGGCTGTATACTGCGCAACGTCACTCAGCTCAATCTCGTGTCCTCGTCACTTTTCATCACCAAGGTAAATCAAACATGAATATTTCGGGGTAATTTAAGGTCAAACTCATCCGGATAGTGTGACAAAGGTGATAACAAAGGAATTTGGAGGACGGATACATGGGGTATTGGTATTTTGGGTCGAACAGGGACGGCTGATTGGTGTAAACATGTTACCAGGAACCAACAGATGACACCTCTTCCAGAAACAGCAAAGTGAATAGATTCGCCAAATATCGACTAGCCCTGTATGAGATTGGATGCAGAATCCTTCTAGAAGACATTTATTTACGCACGTAGGGGTGCATGTGGAAATGAGAGGATGCAAACACCCCTGACACGGTGCTGTCATTATCAACTACCTAGAAGGGGGGTTGAGATTCTGTCCACTGCTCATGTTGATGCCGAACATTGAGATGTCCCATGTGCACTGACACTCTGTACTCAGATCTTGTGCTCATATCCATCTCAGATCTCTGTGTTCGTGACCCCATCTATACCAAATAGTCGTATTAGTCAACATCGTGGACGGAGAGTACAAGATTGCCTAAGACATTGGTAAGATACTAATTAATCTCCGGACTGTTTCTATTCTAGGCGAGACTTCAACCCAATCAGGGCAGTCAGTGGCCGAGTATAAGTCGTATACACATTTAATCATCGTGTCCTGACTCTGGCCACAGATGAATACGAGGGGTGGTGTTTCTCACAGGCCAAACCAGACCGACAAAGTATGGGGGAGACAGCGCAAGCCTCATTCCGCCCAGATTGAGGCTGAGATTCAGAAACGACACAATAGCCAATACTGTAACGCTGGGTACTCTATATCGCCGATCCTTCCGTTTCCGATGTAGCTATGGTATGTACTTGTGTTGCGTAATTTAGGCTCTTGCACTAAGGATCGCTGGTAGCCGTTATGAAGGAGACGTTGCTGCAGGTCCAAATTAATCCAAGCCAAGCTACTTCGTTTCGAAGATATCGAATTTGGAGAAACCGGTATAATGTTCTGTAGATCCGTCCACTCCCACAGAGCTATTGAGCAGATGCGAAGAACTAGCGCGAAGAATTTGTACCACAGACGTTCGGTTCTTCGAAGTTCCACGATACTTGCTCCTCCTTGGGGTCTAGCAAGGACCCCCAGGGGCCACTTGGCAAGTGAGGTCGCAACAGCTATGACCATTCACAGCTTGTATGGGTCTCGTAGCCCAATTTCTAAATATTCTCGAATCTCGGGGACCTGCGCTAGTCTAAGCAAGCCCATAAAAATGGGGTGATTTCTCGTAACGAAGACCAAGAAGACAGACCAAGGTAGAGCACGAAGGGCTGCTTACGTACCTGCGAGCTAGAACCTATCACCTGCTTCCCGTATGTACTTTGTATGTGTTATGCGGGGGATATCTCTTGGAAATATTCCGTACCTATCATCTATCGTAGAGGCACACCGACTTAGAAGATAGATCAGATATCCGGATCGCCATGTCGGTACATACATACATGTGCATGCGCGTGGCCTAGAACATTCAGATCAGCGTGATGCCAGGCCCGCTGGTCAACGGGACTGAACCCAACTTGCCGAGAACCAGGTAAGGGTCAAGGCCCATGCCTAAGTCTCGAGGAACCATTTATAAGTGACATTTATAGGTGACCGGCTACTACGCAGTCGGCATGCCGCCCCTCGATACTACATGGTTCTTCATGCCAGCCCACGCGTAGTTAGGGTACCTGCCTAGCACCTAGCAGGAATTGCTTGGTCGGTATTTGGCAGATCTGGAAATTTTTGAGAGTGGATGGGGATTGGATGCAACACCCCGGCTGGCTCCGGGATAATGTCAGACGTACCCCTGTTCGCCCATTGACGACATCTCAACCGGCCCCTGGCAACGCCTTGTCTCCAACATGGTTCAAGGGTCTTATTTAAACCACCAAACATCAACCGATTTCTTATTAGAGCGCCTTCTTACGGCCTAACGGGTACCCGGAACCGCCGTACTCGATCCTCAATAACTGAGAATAGAAACACTTCAGGAGTAAGTACCTCAGTAAGTACCTCACAGAACACCAGAGTTCTGTCCCAACCCCTGCTTACGAAATCACCCGCTGAACGCCCAGGTCAGATCCCATGGAGTCACCGCAAGACTATCGAGCATAAACATAAAAAACGGTCGGGCATCAATCGGTCTGTTGACTTGCGACGGTGGCTGTAGGTCTGTAGGCGGTGCTAAAGTTTACGTGGCCCGTTCTATTCTCCAGAAAGGAATTTGTCAGAACTAGTCGTTGTAGTCTCGCACTTCTCCTCTGTCCATCCACCAATGACTATCTATCGGTATCATGGCATAACCCAGAAAAAATCTTCGCCGGGTTTCTTGGTCTGTTTCGGTGTGGGATCCGAGAAGCAGCTTTACCGGCTTCGTTTCCCCGGATCGAATCAGCTTCTGTCGTAGGCACATGGCGGCTGACGGCAATTGACTCGCTTGATAACGACTTCTAGACCGCCGACTAGGCGCACAAAGCATGCTATACAATGCAGCAGGCAGGGACTATCGACTCTTGTTAGCAAGATCAAGCGAATGGTGATACCAAAAGCGAGATTAGGCAGGCTTCCATCTAACTCGAGGCTTTCGCTGTCGTCTTTCGGTGTTTGGTGGAGCCGGAATGAAACAGCAGGCCTTGGAGATACAAGGTAAGCCGACATCAAAACAATTCAATGCCATTAATGGCCTCAAGGCTATGAAGGTCAAGAGAAAGACATTTAAAGCAAATGTGCATGAACATTGAAAAAACTTAGGGTATGATTCTCAATTCTCGAATTCTGTCCTGATTTTCCTGTCGATTCTCATCTAGCCGACCCCTGGTATCTGTTGTGTATTGTGGCTTACCATTAACCCTGTTTACATGATTGGGGGCCAATTTCTATGTTTACATCCATACAACATGTAGCTGTAATCAACATTATGTCAGGCAAAACCTGGAAACTTAACTAATACCTCAGACACCCTACCTTACATAATACACGTGCCTTTATTTACACTTCATTACGTGGATGGATTATTTTCTATGCCTTTTAACCTTTTCTCCCGCTGCTCAAATGTCAAATCCCCATGCCCGCCTCGTGTTCCTGTCAGATATGCAAAAGTCAAGAATGTGAAGATGGTTACACAGTGACTACAGGTGCTTGCTTACATGCCTTTCACATATGTCTGATATAGGTAGAACTGGGCAATCTCTGCGCAATACCTTGCCCAGGGCATACAAGACCCCAAACCCGACCGGTCCACACAGGTCAATTTTTCTTTTCAATCAGCATCAGCCACACGATACGACTCAGCGCGCAAATGAAAAAAAGCAAAACTTCGCAGTGTCCTACCCAATGCCAAACCACATTCTCGTTCGATAGGCAGCAATAGGACCTGCCTTTTTCTGCTATGAGCTGTTTACAGCACCGTGGTCCTTGGGGGGCCGCATGATAGCTACCTAGGTAGGTATCTATAACTAATACTGATGACTAGAAACCCTCTCGCAAGCATGACCAAAGCCCAGTCCGCAAATGGTAGCATAACTGTACGGCTAGGGGAACCCGGAGGATCTGACAGTAAATTTTGATTTTTTGATAGACTGATCTACAACCAGGAACATGAATTGTGACCCGTGACACCCTTCGAGTTCATGATTTTCAAAGATGTCCAAGATGACAATGAGGCTGGAAGGGTTTGTCTTAAACTCATGGTCAATACCTCACAAATATGCCCAATATACTACCTCGGTACGACCTAATAATGAGTCTATCTAATTCTCCGGTACTGCATACAGTTTAGCATACGAGTCACCCTCTCACCAAGGTATTCAGCTAGAGGCAAGCTTCGACCTCAAACAGCGAGCCTGGATTGGATTTTACTCGTCATGACTCGGTAGGCACACACCCAAGGGGTACGGGTAAGGCCATTCGTTCGGACCCGCTCTCGATTATCTGTGCGCGCTGCGCAGATCTTGTCACCCTGTCGCAGTCAGGCAAGCCCTGCCCAGCAAGCCCAGCAAGCCAGGCAAGCCCCAGCTAACTTTCCCGCACGGCGCAAGTTAAGGCGTTGGTGTTCGTTAATGTGTTTTGGAGGGCTCTGGTTAAAACTCCCTTCCATTCCATTTCCATTAGAAGGCCGGTCTCCTGATCTCGTGTATTACATGTCCATACAATATCCTTACCTAAATACATGTATCCATACATACCCACCAGCCATAGGCTTTGACGGGGTGCAAGTGCATGCAAAAAGGGATCGAAACCATTTGCATCTCCATCCTCTTCTCGAGTCTAATTGGGTCTCCACTCCACCTGACCCGGGTCCCTCTTGACCTTTGCTTCTCGACATTCACCTAATAATATATCATGAGGCAGGTACCTGCTGGGAAACTGGCCTAACCCAACCTATTCCCCGTCGTTCCTGGTGTTTCCTTCCTTGTTCGCTACGTACACGCAGACGTAGAAAATAATCCCCGGCCGCCTAATAATCCTCCGACGTCAACAACCCTATTCGCACCTTGCACTTACACATACACTTACACTTACACCTGCACTCCCACTTACACCCGACACGTTACTCGACATACAAAATTCATAGCAGAGCTAGCCTTATAGTACCATTGGTAGCTACCTCTGCACCACGCCTCTAGACTACAACAGGTACGACTCTTATTTTTTCCATATCACGAATCTCCTCTCACGATCACCATTGGTACTAGATCTGGTTTAAGCTTAGGTATTATTTTATTTTTCTTGGAGGTTGAGTCTCGAATCACTCTGAAATTTGGTAGTCGCCGCTTGGCAGAAAACAAAGCTAACTAAACAGCTCGGTAACATCCAGTCGAAACTGCTTCCTCAAATATCATTGGAGAAGCATAAATATTTGAGTCCCGGTTCTGGTACGGCTTTGCTACTTCAATTGCGCTCGACAAGGACAGCACCTGTTGTTCTGGCGGTTTAGTTGCAAGGCGTACTGGGATCCTCCCGGTACGCGTAGTCGAGACGGTTGGCATCAAATACACCACCTAACCTACTCGGGATTTTTGTGGACAAACTCATCCCAAGTTTCTAACACATAGTAGGTCTAAGAGCGAAGTCAAAATTCTGGGACCTCGGAGGCATCGTCATCCCTACTCCTCAAACTACTCACACAGTAGGGCCCTGACTTAGGAAACCCCGACATATAGTTGGCCGTGTTTGCATCAAGACTTCTGCAGCGTGCCAACCTTCGCCAGATTACCTATATAAACATAATCAGCTTTCCTTCGGAGGGGGTGGGTTTCGTTGCTGTCGTCTCCCCTCCCATAAAAAGACACCAATTCGAGACGCGTCTCCGGGGAAACGCAGTTTCATGCCTAAATTATATACCGCCACTTACTAGTCCCCCTCACACTAGGATTTTCATCCGAAATCAAATCGAAGCTTTGTAGCGGGGGATATCCTGTCTGTTTCATTCAGTCCGAGCGTGCTCCCTATCCAGGGAACCCAAGCAAGAAATTTATCCACCCTTACATCGCCCTGCTGTTAGGTACCGGCATAAAATCCCCTGGACCGACTGCCACCTGCTATAGCACTTGACATATTTTGAATTCTATTGCGCGCGCCACTTGCACAAGGACGAGGCTCTCGGACGGCTTTGACGGGCCGGTTGTGGCACAGCCTTAAATACCCAAGGTGGCCCTCCTCTCCTACACTCTAGCTCCGTTGCCGGAGGCGCATCGGTTAGGTTCGCCTCTTGAGGCATCTCGCGACCGACTCGCGCCGTGGGATGGACGACCACGGACGGCGGAGGAGGCCGAACGTACCGCCCCTTAATACCTCTTCCAGTTCTCGATACCCGGTTCCAGACCCTAATGCACAAGAGAGGTCGTACGGCGCAAGCGGGTCTGAGAGGTATCGGCCCGCACCTCTCAATACGTCTCCTGCGGCAGCTCGAGGGTTAGGGGGTGCGGCTACTTACAGTAGCTATTATCAAGAGCCGGCTGCGACCTTCTCCACTGCCGTACAGCAGAATGCGATGCCATACCAGTCTGAATACGGACAAGATACTCGACAGGCGCCGAGCTTTGGCACATACAACGCCCCTACAATGATGTACAGCGTACCGCAAACAAGCGCGCAGAATGCCGTTTACGATACGAGCCAACAGTTCCCGTCGCGGCAACCTGCAGCACTGCAGATTATGCAAACGGATGTAGCCACCCCCTATTTCCCGAGCGAACCGACCAACGCGGCTACAGCGTCCAGTCTGCAGCCCCATGCGGGCTCCTCAAGTACTGCATCAGTATATCAACAGAGCCCTGCTGGCCAGCGTGCGATGCTGCAAAACTACTCTAGTGGAATGGCGCCAATGAGCGGCATGGCACAGACAAGCAGCACGCCAGATCAGACTATGGAAGATCCGGAGTACGCGCAAACGACAGAGATGGGCGAGGCCTACGAGCAGTACCAGACCGCTCTCCGGGAGGTTTTCACTAACATTCGAGGCGGGGCGCTGCAAGCTGCAAGCGACTCCTTATTGAACATCTCCGAGTGGCTCCTGTCTAAGGTTGAGGAACTAGGTGAGTCTACCCATTTAGTATCCAAATGGACATTCGTGACGTTTAACTGTTAAAGGCCTCACAGCGGACGATGAGAATCTATTGAAAGATAGAGTCAAAATGTGGCAAGACTTCAACCACGCATGGCTCTCGTTATTCCAAAAGCAGAAGGATTTGATGGAGACCGGCTTGCAATTACAGCACCAGACCCTAGTCAGCGAAGAGGGTCTAAGGAAGATGGGTAAGGAGATCGTGAGACTTTGCGATAGTATCGATCGGCACGGCCTAGTGGACTACCAGTACGGTGTGTGGGAAGAACATATCATCGCCGGTACGTCTCCAGTCTGACGCGCATCTTTAGCTTACTAACTCGCCGCGCTAGTTATCGAGGAATGCCTTGATCTTTACGAAAACGGAGACGACGCCGGGGCTACCAGTTCTTCTACCGCGAATCCAGCAGGGGCGGACCGCCGTGGTCATCGCTCCTCTCGATAGTCGTGAAAGGGGAAAACGAGGAATACGAGACCTTGAGAAAGCTGGTTGGTTGTGATTTATACAGATATACACGGGGCGTTCGATTCAATCATGATCATTTGCATAGCAGGTTATGATACCCGTCGTTTCCGCACCACGCGCGGAAATGTTAGCGGTCCATCTCCAAGACTGGGCATGGATGGCGGCCAAGGGTCGGGGAGTTAGACGGGTGACGAGTGTAGCATGGAGTTGGCGTACGAGGCAGTGAATTTCCCTCAACCGGTTATGGATCGTTGCTCTATCATACCTGAGAGGCAACCTGTCAGCTTGAAGCTGGGCACATGGGCTTGGACTGGGCTGGCAAAAAGGGAGCAGGGGCATAGCTGCGGCTGAGGGGTGGCAAGTAATCGGGGGGAACGGAAAAGCAATGAGAAAAAAAAGACAATAAGGACATGGATTAAACTAATGCGGGCGTGGTTTGGCTGTATGATGCTGACGTTGTTTTGCGAATACCCCTGGGACGGCTCTGGGATGGAGGGAACGGTCAAAAGAATAGACTAGAGGGGTGTTGATGCTCTCACGAGCTTATCCACTTGGTTTCCTGTATACATACCGGCTTTAGGGGCAAATATTAGACCACCTGGCATTACACTGCGACGTGTGTGCATGCATGGTCAATCATAATTTCTGCTATTCAGGATAGGAGTCAGGATATCTACCACTATTCAAATCCGTCGCTCTGATTGGGTAGGTGCCATGGCGACACGGACGAACCTGCCTGCTTCAGATGCTGACTAGACTTAATAATTCCGAAGATTTCAGTCATATTTCATCATAATCCTCTTCTTTTTTTCATTATCTTTCATTTTTCTTCCAATTTACGTGAGAATATTAACGATAGTATCATTGAATTGAAACCCTCTAATATTCCCCTTTATTTCTTATTACAACATTCCTAATATACCCCCCACCCCCACTAAGACCCTGCCCACTTTCTTCGCATTTACAGGCTTGATTCAGCTTGATAAACCCTGAATATTCGCATGATATTTTCTTCTTGGAAAGACATAGGGATCGATTCAATGGCTTGAAGAAAGCCCCCTCTCAAGAATTACCGTTTGCGGCTGGGGCTCGCCACTGATTGGACGGCGGCCCCAGAAAAGAGGCGCGATGCAAGTCAATCTCGGAAGATTTTCCGATTCAGCTGTGTGGGAAAGCAAGTGTGTGTGTGCGTGCGTACCTTGGTATAGGTCAGGTATGTCTCCTACAGCCCGCGAAGATCATTCAGCTGGCAGCTGTGATCTTCCTTGGGGTTTGTATGGTCACGCAGCCACCACTGATATGATCGGACCCGACACCATGGACGGGTAGGGAGTGGCTCTGATTGTTCGCCATACTGACATTACTGGCCTAGCCTCCTCTGTTTGATAGGCCCAAGCACACCCTTCGCGCCGCCTGCACACACCCAGGGCTGCCAAACCGTCCCGTAAGAGGATATATTGTGCCAGGGCTACCATGGCCGACGCAAACATGGGGGATGGATAACCATAGGGGAAGCAGATGTGGTGTTCCAAAATTACTCCATTTTGTGACCTGTCACTTTTTGTTAGACTCGCACCCTCTCTGCTTCGGGGTAAGGATCTGCGCTTCCACTCATGCTGTCATGGAACAATTGACATGGGGGGAAACCTATTGGGCTGACGAATTAATTTTTTTCTCTATTTATTCTGTACTGACCCTCCATACAGTATGTATGGTTCCAGTCACGTAACACTGAGACAGGGCCGGCCGGATGGATCCTACGGGTTTTTCTTTGTTTGCAAGCTGAATTTTTTGCTGCTGAAACACACTCAGCAAACAAAGAGAGCTGACGATTTGCTCGCGCCTCTCCGGAAAGACATTGGAGGGGCTAAAGAGGGGAGTGATGGGGTGGCTTCTAGTTTCCCGTGGAGCTTCGATATATTTGTACGACATCTCAAACATTTTTTCGTTAGCCGTGTCTCGTCAGCCGACAAACTCTAACCAGATACTCGGGTCCGCAGTGTTCGTCGAGGCCGCCAGGGAACCCCTTTCTAACCTAGCCTGATGACTTTTTTTTTCGCAAAAAAAGCAGTGACCCATGTAGGGCTGGGATACTGCAAGCCCCGGTATCACCCCAACCCAGACTATTGGAAAAGAGGCTGACAGAGACCCTGAGACCCTGACGTCCTAACGTCGCATTCTCTTGGTAGCAGTATGGGGTTCCTGCGGCTGGGCAGCTGAAGAAGCGAGTACAGTCAGATCTACAATTCCTCTCACCACGCCACTTGAGCCCGTCACGAACCTGAGATCTGGAGCGATATTCGGCTCTAGTGGATCGAAAACTTGATATCTCATCACCGTCACCACCACTCACGCCCGACCGACCGACGAAGCAACTCGCCGTCCCCGGTGTTCTCCAAAGGGGGGAAATCTCGCCAATGCAAGTACCCGCACGCGCCACATCTATCACAGAAAGCAAAAAGTGTAACGGTGCCTGATTAAAGCCTGTTTCGACCACCCACAGGAATGTGATATTGCTTCAAACGCGAGCCAACCAGCTTGCTCCTGATCGATAATGTTTACTCATCGCCCAGTCTCGATGCTTCTTAGTTGAGGTACATTCTGATCCCTCATGACCGGCTTGACCGGCGAACTTTCCACGCCGGTTCAGTTCCCAAGACAGCGGTTTGGTGATGTGCTCGTTGGGTCTAGGCAGATCCTTTCCCTCACTTAAACCAATATCTATCTCGTTACGCAACATACATGCAGGCAATCATCATGCATATGCCGTCAGATGCCTGCCGCGTACTTGTAGGTTCGTCGCAGATTTTCTTTCTGCTGTCTCACGGGTTGTTCCCGGGGGGCAAGCAAGCACCTGCAGGTGATCAACTTGTCTCATTCCTAGGTGCGGAGCCCCGGTATATGGAACACTCCACAAGTGTCTCCCAGCTCTGCGGGTGAGATTATTGATTATTATTATTTAGACCCAGTAGGTATTGATGAGGGTGTAGGCGAGTGGGTGGCATTAGATCACCACTTTCTAGTTACCCCATATGTAGTTTACCATCGCGAATCTTCGCCCTGAAGCAATTCCCAACGTGCAGAATCTTGCATTTCATCTTGCTGCAACGGCTCACTGCTGCGGCTTGCCGTGAGACAAACAAGGCCCCAAGTTGCTTGTCTCTGGTAGTGGAGATCATATCTCCCGAGATGGGAAAGATGGAGCGAGAGGGTCGGGTGAAACATACCTACGTAGGTACTACCTACTTGGCCTCTTAATATACTTAATATGCAATAAAATATTTGTGACAGATGCCAAATATAGTGTTGATGTATGTGACGACATTGGAGGGTCTCCCATCGTACCTTACATCACACTCCTTTTGCTCCTTCTCTGAGGAGAATCGGGCCGACACTTCTATCCTGCCATCTAAGTTGACAATATTCATAGCCCTATTGAAGAGTTACGGCCGACAGGACACCACCGAACCCCCTAGAGGACACTGAGAAGTGCAGGCTGGCAAGTTGCTTGAAATCTCATCACAAACTGCTTAGGTAACACAGTAGGTGAGAGGAAGGATGACACCTAAGGGTATCTAGCAAACCGTCTAGCATACACGACACCTTATCGAGCAACAAGCCCGATATAGTGTAATGGTAACATACCCTCTCCTATAGAGGGAGCCTGGGGTTCGATTCCTCATATCGGAATACTTTTTTCTTTTATCTCTCGGTGGATAGGGGTAAATATGATTATTGCTATAACTAATTAGATGCGTAGGCTTAAGGCTTCCTCGTGAGAGTTTAATCCCCGATGGTTATTGAGGCTATGGTATATGCCAGGCAAGTTGGAAACGACCTCTCCAGGGCATCCCTGCATATTGCCTTGGTTCTTGATAGATAAGCTCTCCATGAAAGTCCCGATACGTAATAGCTATTATAGCATTATAGACCAGATCAGTGCATAAGCCTTTTATAGAATATTAGATAGATGAGCGTCGTTGCCCTATCGTGAATTCTATTGCCATCTCACTCAGGTGGAAAGTTTACAGAGTGTCGACCCTTCCCCCAATTACATTCTCTCGATATGCCCCAGCGATACTACGCATGTAGCTACGAGTCACCCCAGACAACTTAGTTCTACATTTTAGGGGAGGCTGACAATCAACACAATCGTCATGCCCAATTTTACCTGATCAATGACGACCAAAATAAAACCCTAGTATGAGCATTAGATGGGCATAATAGATCTCAAGTCTTATGATTTATGTAGGGGTTGATTTTATGGTGTAGTGAGTGCACGAGATAGTTTCCTAGAAAAAAAAAAAACATAAAATAAAACAATAATAGAAAACTGAAAAAGATGAAAGTGAGATGGCATATTGATGCAGCGTAGAGTAATAGAACATATATATATATGCAGTGTCAAAAGTCGAACAGAAAAGAAAGGGGTAAAAAGACAAAAAAAGCTCGGTCGAGGATGTCAATGGCCAGTTGAACTCTCGACCTACGAAAAACCATCCATGGGGAACCTCAAATGGATCTTACCAACTAAGCCAAACTAAGGGCCATGGCGGTTGTTTCTAACCACAAGTCACCGTACCGACGTGCCCGTCATGGGAATGGCTGAAAGCTGCTACTACTATTGCACCTTATAACCTTTACCCCCAGGAGGGTTTTTTACTGGTTGGCTGTTTGCTGAGGTTTGCTTGGTTGCCCCTTGGGACGCTAGCGCTAGCGACCTTAGGTGCTTGACAGTTGCTTATACTGCTGGCAGAGTCTTTTTTACAGGCCATTTATTAACACAGGCCACAAGGCACCAGGATACGAGGTACTTCGTGCAGGTATGGTTTGCTATGAAGTCCTCAGGGGAAATGTTTAAATTGGTATAAAAAATCATTCTCTGCATCTTGCATCTGACCCCTGAATCCAATCGACAACTAGATGTCATTTGACCATAATGCCACTGCTACCGATACTCAATAACCTCATGAGCTAAGTATTGGTCAATGTATCAATCCTGGATTTATATGCAGACCCTATGAGAAACAGATAGTAATTCGCCTGTTGCTCGCTCACAAACCGTGCAGTCGGACTGTGGTAATTCAATGGCGCAGGCGTATTCCCCCCTACCTACCCAGATAATCCCATATTACCAGCAAATAACTAAGTTATATAGCTATGCTGTGCCTGATGTTAGGTCTTTTAGGGGGCATGAAAACGGTCGAGCACTTAAGTAAATGCTTGCCTATCACCTTTGCACCGAGAAGCCTCAGAAAAGGGGGCTGATTTCCTCGTACACAAGTTGGTTGACCAACGAAATCAAGACACTCAGCGTACCGGCTCTCATCGACAATGGTGCTATACGGCCTTTCTTCCTTGGGCATAGTATCAAAGAATCTGTTTCCTCGACATCTATAGTCTCCGTTCGAGAAGTACGTGGTATTCGCCAACATTGGCATCTACTCGGGCTTCTTCATCCACGTAGCTTTATCCCAATCACGGAGCTAGATATACTGAACTATATAGCTTAACCTATGGCTTATAGGCTCATCTGGTGACCTGGGTTGATCTACAGACAAGCAGCTAACTAGGAAGTGACAACTGACCAGAATACCGATGAGAAGTAAAAAATATAAAAAAAGACGACCAGCTAGGGAATCGAACCCCAGAGCCTAGGAATGTTCATCATCATACATCTGGGGATAGCGTAAGAATGATATTCGCTAGACCGAACCAACTCGACCCTCACCAATTATAGCCTCGTCTACACAAGGTCGTGTGAATCTAGCAATGTTGCTCTGGTCTATATACCTTTCCAGGCTACTTATACTAACATATATCATATACTTAAGCATGTGATAGTGTGCAATTGACACAGCGACGAGAAGACCTAATGCTTACATGTCCATACTCACGCATCCATATGCCTTTTAGATGTCCTACTCACTGCTGAAGCAGTTGTTTCATGTATGCTCCTGGCGTAGATGGACTAACAGTCGACTGACGTACCTAGTCCTCGCCCAGCCGCACCGACGATGAGTATAAAAGGATCGATTGAAAGCAAGGAGCATCAAGTAACTGATGATGGTTAAGGGTATTGGTAAGTAGAGCTAGAACAAACCAAGCCCAAGATAATCCATGGCTCCTCTCGAGCTTCCACGTAGTGAACTAGTGTCTCCTGTGATCTTTCGTAGGTCGATGATGCAATTCTTCGGCTGGGCTTTCTTTTTTTTATAACTTCTCCTTTCTCCTTCAACCTGTTTACTATCCCGTGTCACATCGACATAGTATTCCCGTCTTAAAGAACCGTCAAAGGCCTATCTGTACTTGTGTATAACTGAATAGACCAGAAATTATAGCTTGATAATACATATGTCAGGTCCTGGCGCTCAGGGGGAACACATTGCTTCTCAAAAATGAGCACTTCAACATGTTCGTCCCTTTTTAGCAACATGCTATCATCATGCTATTTATCTAGATGGACGTCATTGGATTAAATAGGACTTGAGACTTATTATGATAGTACCTAATAATCGTAGTTGATATACCCCTGAGCAACGAAAATATTAGCATCCTAATCGGGGATCACTTTGTCTCCCTCAATTTAGATAGATACATGTCCCGATCACAGGCAGATCCAAAGTTCGACCCGCCAACCGAGAATACTGTAGTGACTACCATGTCTCTTAGATTTTTGGTCAACTATTGGGATACCTGCCAGGCCAGTTCGATAGCGGCATAACATATGGATGCCTGGCATTGATGTAGTCCCTCACATCACATCCCAACACCTCTCAACGTTGGTCAATTGCCTCCATAAAATCAAGCTTGCATTCCGGAAAAAGAGCAGATTCAAGTTTGCTCCAACGGACAATGTCCCAAGTGTCATGATTCATTACTACGGCCGTATTTTAATATAGCTACACGTGAGTGTCTAGAACTGATCTGTACGTAGAATCGGTCAGTATCCTGCCTCTGATATAGAAACAGCAGAAAAAAGGAAGAAGCGAGGGAAGAAAACACTCACCTAAAGTCATGCTCATGCTGACGTCGGTGCTCTCGACCATCTTGGTGAACTCCTCGAAGCTGATCTTGCCGTCCTTGTCCTGGTCGGCCTCCATGATGGTCTTGTCGACGATCTGCTGCAGCTGCTGGTCCTTGAGGTTGCTGCCGACCATCATCTTGAGCACGATGAACAGCTCGCCGTTGCTAATGTAGCCGTCTCGGTCGATGTCGTACACCTTGAACGCGAATCGTAGCTTCTGTTCCTTGTTGCCCTTGCTACTGAACGCGCTCAGCCCCGACACGAACTCCTGGAAGTCGACGGACCCGCCGCCGTCTTCGTCGAAGATGGCAATCATCCTGTTTGTGGGGGACAACAAGTAAGCGCAGGTTCAGCTTTGCGGCTACACCATAAAATCCTGGGGGAGAAGAGCTTCAGGGGTCAAGCAAACACCAGGGGAGACGAGAAGGGGTGTACCTTGTCGCAAGGGGGTTGGATGATATTTGTGGTAAGCTAAGAAACTCGTCTCGTTCGATCGTGCCCGAGTTATCCTACAACATAGCATCTTAGCAAACGATTCAACACATGCGCGCAGGCCTGGCCACTCTTACTTTATCAAGCTTCATAAACCTCTTCCTCAGCCTATCCACTTCCTCTCGATCGACTACACAGGTGCAATTAGGATCATATCCGGTCAGCCTTGAAGATGCCCGAATACATACAGTTCGACCCTTGCACGATGTTATCGAGCACAGCACTGGTGGTATTGCCCATGGTGCTGGACGGCTCCTCGACGGAGGAGAATAGGAGCTAGTTGGATTGGGAGAGAATGCGACGAGCGGTCGGAGGTTGGAGGCAAGCCTTGAGTTTTCGAGGTAGTAAGAAAAATTCGAGTCGACTATTCGTATTCACTGGGTTCGCGGCACAGAAAATAAGATCGTCAGTATTCGTCGCCGGTTGGAAAAGATGTTCAAGTTCGCCAGATGGTTGAATAGTCGACGGTTCAAGGGTGAGGCTGAGGAGAATGATGTCGGGTGCGAATGTGGGCTGGTGGGGTCCTTCCTGGGTAAGGCGACCAAAGATGTTTTTAAGGTGCACACCTCAGCAGCTCTGAAGCTGGGAGACCGGTGAGTGCGACAAGCCACAAATTCACTATCTTATCACATATGCACTACTTGAAGCTCGAAGTGGGTAGGCTGCCTAAATGTGGCTGTCTAGGACTAATCGACCTACGTAATTGACTCGGTACAAGAGCCGATAGAGATTCAATTTCAAGTACCTGCATACATCCACACATGAAGACAAAAAAACAAAGATACAAAGTCATCATAAGGAGGCGCGAGAGGTTGCATTGAAATAAAATTATGTTGTCGCAACGAAGAATACCTACTTGAAAATTTTGACAAAATGCATCATGCATTGATGCAATTGGTTGACAAGGTGGCGCATCTACTCGTCACCCCTTTTTTTGCCGTAGGTATTTCATTGTTCTTTTTGGCTTATCAACGCGAGGCGTTGTATTGCGAAACGAAGTGGAAAAAAGGGGTCATTTTGGTTACCAAGCAAAGCAGGAAACAAGAGATAGCTTAGGTAGTCGCTGTAGCAAAGTACTGCTTGTTCTCTGTAGCGGGCTTTATCAGGCCCTTTCCCCCCCTTTTCCCCCTCCCCCAAAACGGTTGCCCAAAATTGCACGTTGCGCTGCTGCATCCAATCAGAAGGCGTTGTTACAGTAGGTTACTAGGCCAGACGGCGGAAGGCGTTAGGTATTTTGGTGGGGCTCCTTTCACCCCTCTGGGCTTGGGGGCTTCTGGGCTCTCTCTGTAGACTCTGTGCGGTGAGTAGGCCGATTTCCACACCACAACCACACTGCGCTCTTACCCCCCAAACTGCATTGTTGCTTTGCTTAGGCTGCCTGCTGCTGCGCGGACCAAGCAAAAAATTTGCGCCCCAAACAATTCAACGTCACCTCATCCAACGACGATACTTCAGCCATCAAAACAACCACCAAGAAATCAATTTTAGTCTTCAAAAACATTAAATTTCATCGTCGCATGACCTAGACTTTCGGGCTCCCGATTTTTTTCGGGTTTTTTCCGACCACTTTCGCGACTTTTCCCCCACCGTCCTTGCACACCGCCGACCGCCATGTCGACCCGGAAGGTGCGATACAAGAAGCTAAACACCAAAACGCCTCTACCCGTCCTCCGTGAAGATCAAATCGACCCCAACGAATACGAGTCACTTACAAATGAATCTCTAATAGCGACTGGCGTCGAACAAGCCGAAGAAAATGTGAGTTATCAATACTTTTCTTACCTTCTACGCGCATATCACGTGATCCATCACGTGACGTAATCCCAGTCCATTGTGACAAGTCTGATATCAAAACATCAGCATCCACTTACCACCTACTAACTTACCCACCAATAGGAATACCATTTGCAAGCTGTTCTTAGAGGGGTCGGCGCGAGTACGGATACTGAGATTCCCGTCCCGCCGCCCCAAAAGAGCGAGGAGAACTATGATGAGCTGTATCCCACCCCATATGTAGAGCCTCGCAACTATATCAAGTTCTCCGAGACTGTCGAAGAGACCTTAGGCAGTCTCTATGATATGACCACAGAGGACGAAGAGTATCTCAAGTCATATAATGCCAAATATTCGGGTGATGCACAACTCGCTGAAGATGACTTCGAACGGATAATGGAAGTGTTCGAGGATACTGCAGCGGAGCAGGCTCCTTATGCTTCGGTTGATAACACGGTAGTCCCGTACGAGATTATGGTTCAGTCGATGACCCATGTTATCCCCGCAAAGCTCATCCAAGCGCACGCCAAGAATGTTTACGAGTACTGGCAGACGCGACGGCAGGCCAGCGGTAACAAGGTCCTACATCCCTCGCTCAAGTTTGAGACTCATCAAGAACATGATGATATGGATCCTTATGTCTGCTTCCGAAGGCGCGAAGTCCGACAGACGAGGAAAACGAGAGCTCGCGATGCGCAGGTGTCCGACAAGCTCAAGAAACTCCGTAAGGAATTAGAGGATGCGCGCCAGCTTGTTGTCTTCTCGTACCAACGAGAGATATTCAAGAGAGAGTTGTTAAACAACAACAGACTAATATTCGAGCATCGTGCCAGCCTCAAGGATGCTAAGGTCAAACTGAACATAAAGGCAGACGAGGAGGACTTATACGATGCTCGCCCACCGAAAAAACAAAAGTTGGTGATGCAACAATCAGGCGGCCGTCCTGGCCAAGTCCACCTGGTTGTCCATCCCAATGGAGGGAAATCGGTGGAGCCTGCCGACCTCGTCTTATTATCCGACAAATTGGCCGAAAAGGAGAACGAGTTGCGTGGTGATGTTGAGGGTAAGGTCCACAACCACAGAAGGTGGAACGCCAATTACGTCGATTTAACGGCGGACCCATTACCTCCCCCCGTCCGAGCAAAGGAGTCAAGCTTTAGGAATGCTAAGACAACCGCCTACATAACTCCACCAGCGTCGTCCGCCGAAGACTCCGCTGAAATGGACGGAGATGGTGGAGGATCCGTTCCAGTAAATACGATAGTATCGTTACTGCAAGACGCTTTTCCCAGCGCTTTCCCGCGCACGTCGGACCACGAAGACGATTCAGACCATGCAACCGCATATCGTCGTCGTTACGGCCGACTAGGCCGCATGTTCGTGGACCGTCGAGCGCCCAAGCAGAAGGGATTGCAGCAGCTTAGTCCCAGTCCTCGAGAAGTAGATCTAGCCCAAAGTGACCGATGGAAATATGATCAGGACGATGATGACGACGAGCAACCCGAATATGAGGTTGATCCCAACAGCGCCCGTCAAATGAGGTTTCGATCGACAATCCCAGCGTCAACCTATATATATAGGAGAATCGATAATGTTGGGTTCCCTGGTAATGCAAATCGACAGGCTGCATTGCCACCAGTCCAACTACCAATTCAGCCGCATCAAAACCATGAACCAAAACCTCAGGCGTCTGCTTGATGAATATTCAGTAGGCCACCAAAGTAGAGCACTACGAATATCGACTCCTTCGAAATCCGTGTATCCAACTGGCATGGCAGATGGTTCTCGAGGAAGGATCAGCGGTTATGACCGATAGACAACCCCAAGAGATAGCTATCAGACGCCGCAACAGTGTATCCTTGTTTCAAGAGGGAGGTCAATTGGGATCCTTCACCCTAGGGCCATGCGAGGACGAGCCTTTTGGAACTGAATTGGAACCAACCCCACTCTGATTCCAAGACGGACAAAACGAGTTGCGATCTTCGGCGATGCGACTTGAAATTTTGGTATAACTATCCCCCCTAGCTCGCACCTATGATCTGTACATAAAGCGCGCGAACATATGGATTAGCAGGGGATGGTGGCGTTGGTCGTTTGGAGTATGTGTATATAGTATGGATTTGTAGGACCAATGCATAGCCGGGGAGTTGGCGGAGTTTTAGTCATGCTGCTCGGGATGGCAGATAGAGAGGGCAGAGGAAATATCGCATCCTTCAAGCGCCTCTCTTCGAATTTAATTATCGCAATGCAATCGCTGGTATTCGTCGATCGTGATCTTGCTTGTGTCTTGAATGTTTGGTGAACCCTTGGAAGCTGGAGTTCGAATTATAGTAGCAATTCCGCCCTTGACAGCTTCCTCCTGAGAGGGTAGATGACTTGTGACTCCTTTTCGGATTTGCTGATAGGTTGGTATCATTCGGCACCGTCTCAACGAGGTGCCTCTCGAAGATGTTCGCTAACTAGAGGCAAGTAAATCTCGGAGTCCTGAATGTAGGAATCTGCTTCTCCTCGGATAGCTTCAGACATAAGAGCCCATATGGGAGTGGGTGCAAATTGTCCGGCGACGGCGCTAGCTGGTAAATTTTCCATTCCCGGCGCTTGATGTTGAAAATATGGGATCATGTAGTTCGCCGAATTTTCTGTGTACAGGTGACCTGGACGAAGAGGCTGAACTTAAAAAAAAAGAAAGTGATGTTTGAAGGTAGAAGATATAAGCATCTGATGCTGGGCGTGGTCATGCGGGGAACAGTCCTGGGGGCACGATTAGCTTTGTGATCTAGTCAGGCGCAGAGATAACCACGGTAGCTGCGACATTACATACCATAGTATTGAAGAAAAAGGAGAATTTTGCAATGTCTATCCGGTGTTGTAACAGGTTGCGTTGCAATAGAAGCCTTGCCCTTTTATGCATCCAAACCTCGAGGCGGATCAATGCGGCGCGTTAGGTAGGATATAGTAAATTCCAGCTCATGCCAATGACACACTAATAATCCAGCGTTGCAAGCTTTGGATGTGGCCATATGGTTATTTGCCTGCTCCAGATATCGGTGGCCATATCATCTGTATTGCGCGATATTGGCTTGGTCGTTGCGAATGGTCGAGGGTACTCCGGACGATCGCATGGCTACTAACACGGTGACATATGTGGATGTGACCGCGGAAGCTCGTTACCCCTCCCCTGGTAAGGGAAAATGTATGACATGTATGGCATTCCATAGGGAACTAACGGACTTTCGAGAGGACGAGGAGAAAAGAGGATTATAGGAGTGAGAGAGGGTCTGTGAGAGGCTCGGGTCAGCGATAAGTACGGAAGAACATGGAGGAAGCGGACCAGCGCCGGGATTACCTACACTGTACGACAGAGCGTATACAGTTCGTCTTGGAGAGAATACTGGTCGAAAACATGGTAGTAGACTTCCGAGAAAAAGGGAGAATAGAGTACGTAAGATATAATATGGCCGAGGAGAGAAAATTATCGTCGACCGGCGGGTAAGGTTTGTGGGAGGAAAGAACCAGAGGCTGGAAAGCTGCGGCGATTTGGTAATAATTCTGCCTTTTGGTGCTTAGGACTGAAGGCTATTATTACCGGCTCAGTTGAATAAGTGCGGCGCTCCACTTTTCAGCGTCAACTCGAATAATCCAGTTGGTCAGATCCCCTTAGGGACCGCTTCGAGGATCACAGCGGGATCCAGCTGTCCCAGCCCGGCGTGCCAGGGGGGGTTGTGGTCTAGGTAAGGGGCCCCACTTACCAAGACCACGTTTTCCGCTAGAACAAGTCGTAGGGTTTATCGATAAGGGCCCGATAATTCGTAGTCCTGGATCCATTCGTCATTGGAGGGGTTCTCTGCAGATTTTAAAGCTAGCAGGCTACTAGACATTCCCGCTCCGTTAACATGGTTTATTTCATTTTAGATACCTAAGGCGCGAAGAAAGACCCCACCACGATATAGCCTCATATTGTCTATGTAAAACATCTGAGTCTATCTATCATCACAGAACAGGAAAAGAGGCTTAAAAGAGGTGAGAGAGGTAGAACCAAACTATGGCACCCCTCCTCGCCCTAGGCTGTGAGGGCAGCGCCAACAAGCTCGGCATCGGCGTCATCTCGCACGACCCGGTCACGGGCAAATCCGCCATCCTGGCCAACCTGCGGGACACCTTCTCGTCGCCGCCGGGCACGGGGTTCCTGCCGAAGGACACCGCACATCACCACCGCGCGCACTTCGTGCGGCTCGCGAAGGCCGCCCTAGCTTCAGCCGGCGTGTCGGACCCATCAACACAACTAGCATGCATATGCTACACGAAAGGGCCGGGGATGGGCGCACCCTTACAATCAGTAGCGGTAGCCGCGCGCGCGTGCGCGCTGCTCTGGGGCTTGCCGCTCGTGGGCGTGAACCACTGCGTGGGCCACATCGAGATGGGGCGGGAGATCACGGGGGCAGGGAACCCCGTCGTATTATACGTGAGCGGGGGCAACACGCAGGTGATCGCGTACGCGGAGCGGCGGTACCGGATCTTCGGCGAGACGCTGGACATCGCCGTCGGCAACTGCCTCGACCGCTTCGCCCGCACCCTGGCCATCAGCAACGACCCGGCGCCCGGCTACAACATCGAGCTGCTCGCCCGCAAGTCCTCCGGCCGGAAACTATTAGATCTTCCGTACGCCGTCAAGGGTATGGACTGCAGCTTCAGCGGTATACTGACCGCGGCCGACCAGCTCGCCGCCCAGATGAAGGAGCAGGATGCCAAGATCGCTAAGGGCGAGGAGGTCAAGGAAGAGGATAGAATCACGCCCGAGGATCTGTGTTTTAGTTTACAGGAGACTATCTACGCTATGCTTGTGGAGATCACTGAGCGCGCAATGGCGCACGTGGGCAGCAACCAGGTACTCATCGTCGGCGGCGTGGGATGTAACGAGCGCTTGCAAGAGATGATGGGACAGATGGCCAAAGAAAGGGGTGGGAGCGTGTATGCGACTGACGAACGCTTCTGCATCGATAACGGCATCATGATTGCCCATGCTGGTCTGCTAGCATTTGAGACTGGCTTCACTACGCCGCTGGAGGATAGTACCTGCACGCAAAGATTCAGAACAGATGAAGTTTACGTTAAATGGAGAGATTAAGAACATCCAAAGTTCCACCATCTAATTTTGATTGAAATGCCTCTTGTTTGTATTGATTCATTATCAACATTGCCTAAACCAGAACCATTGCTTCTGTGCCTACAACGGTCGCCTCATATGCGCCCTTGTCTATGGTATCGTATCTTCACATTATTCTCGTTATATTCCCGCAGCGCGTACGGTCCGCGCATCGTGTTCTACACGAACAGCTCATTGCTGAATCGGCTTGCTATTAGACAGGCGCAAGGCAAGCCGTACCGATTAAGGTCGGATCCCCAGCGTCTTCGAGTTCTATCTCGTTCTGGGCATGTGGGCCCTCCTATTCTCGGTGTAAGTATGTGCGAAACATCCCGTCCCTATCGAGACGAAATTTCGTATAGCACGAAACATAGTCTTTCCCCCAGGCGTCTGATAAGGCGCCATGTCTTTTACGAATAAAATCGAAAGATGCCTCTTACTCGTTCCTTGTAGCTTTGTAGACGACCGTGGTCACGTACTTGGTCCCGGTTAGCGTGACAAGTCCTGTCAGTATGCCTGCGACAGGATGGCTTACCTTGTTCTGATATCGAGTAGTGGCCGACACGGCAAGCACGTTGTTTTTGATGCTACAGGTAGCCAGATGGTTGAGTACGGTATGATTCGGCATGTTCAGAACGCTGTTATCGTCCTTGATTAGGGTATTATTATTCATGATCGGCTTACTCAAGAAGCCGGGGAGACTAGGCGGCGGTGGGAGTCGCTCTAAGGCCAAAGCTGAAAGTCTATATACGTGGGTGTCTTCCGGCTGATCGAAGTCTTCTAGGTACTGGGGCATCTTTGAGGTGAAGTTCTCAACTGGATCTATGACTTTTTGTTGCGGAACCCTGGCCGCATCGTCGTGTGAAGGCTGCCTAGATGGCAAAGACAGGGCGGCTTCGTTAGATTTAGGGACGCCGGTATCCAGAGGCAGGTTTCGCGAGCTAGCATTTTCACCGCTCACTTCAATATAGTTTACCAGATTGTTTCCAAAATCGACAGTAGTGGGTAGGTCTGGTGACGTTTGCATACTGCCATCGACTAGGAATTTTATGTGATGAGTGCCAGGGAAGACTGGTATTACCGTCTCTAATACGCCTTCCCTATCCTTGCTACAACCCAGAAACGTGTTAGCGATACATAAAGATAAACATCACGTGCTATACAAGCTTCACCTAACACGTAAACGAACGGCTCGAAGCCTGGATCCTTGGGAAGTGTTAACTCACGATGGAACTAGCCGCTGTTTTCGACTCCATTGAAAAGGCGTTCCGGTTACATAGACCTTCTGGCCGCCCCGCAACCACTCAATTCGAGTCGGTATGGTTGGCCTCGTTTTATCAACACGAAGCTCCTCGGTATCTTCTTCGTCTGTCGCATTGCTCAGCCCCGACGCACGACGCGGTCCGATGCTACCCGAATCGTCAAGGGGCGGGACATCGTCCACAGGCTTCTCATCATCAACATCGGCTGGTGGGAATATGGGGGAGCCAGGAGTATGAATCTCTTCCTCGATTGGGAGTGGCAGCCGCGGCGGGCGACTGTGATGATATGACGACATATCTTGAATACTGCTAGAAGTAGGTCCTGAGATCAAGCTCTCCTCATATTGAGAGTGGTCGTAAGACGAGTCGTGCTCTGAGTGGGAATAAGAGACGGGAACGGCTACGGGTTTAGAGTGTTCATCCTTAAACTCTACTGGTTTCTGCTTTTGCTCCGAAACTCTAGTAGGCACACCAGAGTTATTGGAGCTGGTAGATGGGGAAGATGAGTTTAAAATGGAGAGCGGTCTAGACTGGGAGTTCTTGTTAAGTATGGAGGTGCCGGTTGCCTGGACGGCCGAGGCTTCGGGAGAGGCTGGTGACCTGATATGTTGGTTGTGTATCGATACCAGGTTCTTGGGCTCTTTCTTGGAAGCTCGGGGGGAGTCGTGCGACGGTTGTGAAGCGGTGGTGGGGGTAGCCGGCTTCGAGGTTGACGACGGGTTATTCCCCATTGTCTGGCGTGGGGGAAGGGGGAGGAAATGATTTCCCCCTTTGGCGGTTGGGATATTTTGCTTGTTCCTGGGCTAGGATTCTGGAGACTGGAGACTAGAGACTGGGGGTCCTGCGGAATGGGAGCTGGTAAAATCGCGGGGAACTCGGATGCTGACGGGCGGGATGTAGTGCGTAGTGCGTAGTGCGTCGTGGGCGGGCGCGCAGGCGCAGGGCGGTGTGACCGAAGACGATTGCTCAAAAGTGAATCAAGCTGAGGGATGGACGCGGATGTAGACGTGGACGTGGATCATGGCAAGAAAAAAGGGTCATGAGACCGTTTTGGCGTAGTCCGGCGATGAGACAGCCTGAACAGCTAAGACGGAGAATGGGGAGCGATTGGGCAGCTGGGGAAGATCTAAACGAGGAAGGACGACGTTCAAGGTCAAGGCTCTCAAGGCTCTGTGTGGGTTCTGTGTGGGCTCTTAGTCCCTTTCTCCCTCCCTCATTTGATAACGTTTTCTGGGTTACCCCCCATCTTACCCCTGCCCTTTTTCTGCCCGCCACGCCCGCTGAGCCCGCTGGAATGCCCCTCCTATTCCCTGCCCGGGATGAACGCATTGACCACAATACCCGAATAACACCGCAAGGGTCCAAGTACCGTAGTATTCCAAGATTCGTGTACTTTATCTCTATTTCCAACTCACGTCTTGAAGTAGGCTATTAGGTAAGGAACATACTTACAGGTACAAATCTAAGAAATATTGACAAGCTAAATGAACCGGAATTAATTGAATTGTTTCATGTTTACATATTATACTATATGGTCAATTTAATCTAGGTACTTGTAGATGTTCCATTGGTTAGAGCTCAGACAGATCAGAGGTCAGCGGTCAGCGGTGAGCTTAACTCCAAATGCAGTCATGTATGTACCTCTTAAAGGTGCGCCAGTTATCTGGGGCCGATCGAGCCGCTTTGTTGCACGTGGATCTTCGGTTACATATCTTCAAATTCTAACGGCCAGCTTGCTTCTGCCTGCCAGCTGTTAGCAGCCGGATCGGACTAATATACTCATCTTCCGTGCTCTTTAGTCGCTCATTTTATGTTACGTAACGAGTTATGCCCAAATACTGGAGCAGATGCCAAGGCCGAGGCGTCACCTTCGTCATACCTTAATCTATCGGTAATAGCATTGCAATACTCAAAGAAAGCAAACTCCAAATTCAGAACAGTCTCTCTTCATCGGTCCAAATCCAAGTCGCACATCTACGCAGGATCAAGGACCAGCTCGTCGAATTAACCCGCGGTCGTCGCCGAGAAAAAAAGTCTTCTGGCCACGAGGCCAATCCGTGAAAATGGATTGGCTGGCCCCCTTGCAAACGTTTGGCACGTCATATCTGTATCCCACGCTCAAGTTCGTGGTGAAGCTGTGCTATATCGTCACGATACCTTTACACTACCCACTCTATTACCTACTCGCTCTGGTCGCCTTCCTGTTATCGCCTATCTGGCACATGGTCCACGGCACCTCACGTGCTATCTTGGCCGTCGCAAGTTTAGTTGCTAAGTTTAAGGTATTATTAATGACAATTCAACTTTCCAGTCTTATAGCCTTTCTCCAATGATGTGGTGTCCCCCTGTCTGTGAGATATGTATGTAGATAAAGATAAGCAAAAGTGACTAATTATCTAAATAGTACCTTTATATCTACGTAAGAATCCATTTGAGTCGTTTCCCTTGTCGGGAGATGCCGTCACACTGACACTAACACAAAATGCAGCTCGCCTGCGCAGCTCTTATTGGGATCTGTGCCGGTTGTATGTTGCATGGCACCTCGAGCTTCATCTTTGTTCTACTAGGCGTCGATGCATCACAGAAACGACGTTCAGAACGAGACCGGTCTAAACTGCCGCTGGAGGACGAGGAACAGGACTATGAACAGGACTATGACGGACTAGATTCCGAAACGCGATCTGGGGACAGTTCTAGCTGGGTGTCTACGTCGAGCTTTACCTCCACCGCGCGGCCATCGAAGTTAAAGGAGAACAAGGACAGCTCTCATGACATGCTAGAGAAGCAGTGGAAGTTGCTCAGGTCCTCGGAAAAGCCCAAGAGGCGACGCAGAGGACTGCTTGCTCAGACTATTCATGAAGAGAGTAGTAGCGATTTCTCTTGATGTTGTGGACGAATAGTATTGAAGCGAGTGCTTCTGTACGTTTCCCGGAACAGATTATCCGTATTTAATAGCTATCAGAGGCATATCTAAATTCGACGCAGCCGTCCAATCATGCCCGTATTACGAACTTAACGAGTACCATCATACCAAGCCAGACTGCCAAAGTTCTCATCATTTTTGGCTCACAGCTCCACGACCGAATTGTCGCCAGTCCGGACAAGAAAGTTAGAGGAAAATCCAACAGGCTATTGCGTCTATTCTATGTCATAGTGAAGGGCAATGGGCAGACGGGGTACCAGAACTACCGGTGAAAATGTACGTGACGAGTGGATCAAAGAGACGTACTAAATCGGTCAGATTGAATGACATGATATATATTAGTGATGGTCACTGTAAAACATACTGTTACTACCTAGTAAGGGGTCGGGAACCAAATGTATTCAATGTATTAACTACGAATGCCAAGTAAATAGATATCTTACTCTACTAAGCTATCAACATTAAGGCTCCGATGATATTTAGCATTAGAGATAAGATCCCCCGAGACGGGCGGCTCCCCATGCCCGTCGCAGAGGGTGACAGTTTGCTTTGATCGCCCGTTGCTGTGTCCACGACAGATTCCGCTTCAATTAACTCGGTTTCACTCACTGTCGTAGTAGGTGCCGATGTCAGGGTTTCCTGCTCAGATTGACTGCTTCCTGTTCCCGTTCCTGTCGAGACTATCGTCGTTGACGTCGGCGTCGGCGTTGCCGGCGGCGCAGTAATGACGATTCCCTGGACTGTCGTTGACCTAGGCAACACAGTTTGCGTCTTGTACCAGCTCTGCCACGCCGCGGGAGTAGTAAAAGCTATAACCATCAGCCGACCGTCAACTCACTCGCTTACTCGCTGTCACCCATTACAGAAATGGGTATGCTAGAATCGTAAAGAAAAGGGGAAAGAAACATACGTCTATACGTAATAGTCCAGCTCCCATCCGTCGTTGTGACCTCGTCCCCGTAGGTAAGCGACGGAATGCATTTCGTTGTCTCGACGAGATCACTGTAGCCGTCGACGCACCAGTACATGCACCACTGCAATAACGATAAGAATTAACAACCACTTTCCATGACATCTAAACTCCGAGCTTGCAAGACATTCCCAGAAGTAACAACATCAACTTCTAAGTCTTCGCGGAACAGATTAAAGGGGGAAAGAAACTCGTAATATCACATACCCCAATATTCTCCGGCGTCGCCTGATTCATGACCTGGCAGCTGCGCCTACAATCCGGCGCGGCCGCCGACTGCGCGGGCGTCGCATCGTCGTGCACGCAGTTCAGCTGGCAGTATGGGATATCGGTCTCATTAACAGACCCCGGCAACAGGCTGCCCGTGGCAATGGCGAGGGGGGCACCGCACCCCAGGATGCACGGGACGTCCCTGCTATCAAACGGTGGTGAGCCGTCAAGCGTATCCTCGCAGATGATGGGGTCTGGTATGGCTTGTACGGCCCTTAGAGATAGGAGGAGGGCGGTGGTGGAAATTATTGGTTTATACATTATGACAGCTGGTAAGCTACCTAGTTAATTAGATAATTATGTAAGATATTAGGAAGTTTTAGTACGCCGTGAAAATTGCGGGACGGTCCGTAGTTGCATGAGGGCATCACGATATTTATATGCAGCTATATCCGGCCCGCAGATGGGGTTTAGCTCCGGATGTTACATTGGTGCCTATTTTGCTCGCTTACAAGTCTACAATAGGCTAGACAATGCGAGCAACAATAGTTCAACATTCGATTGCTGGGAGACAGCCTCCAATCAGGTAAAGTTTATGAGGCGCTTTATCAGAAATCATTGTCAAATTCATTTTGCTGGCGGAATACCCTATGCTATCAAGGTATGAACCGAATGACAGTTGCGCGCACGTTCTATTAGAACCAGGAGCCGCCCTCTCTCGGAAACAGTGTAGACAGTAGGCCTGGAAAAAAAAAAACTCGCAGACTCAGAACGCCAAGCTCCTGTGCCGTGTGGCTTCCATTAACCGTGGGACAGATACCATTACCCGCGGAATGCATCCGTAAAACAATCCCTCATAATACAAAAATCTTAGTAGTTTTACCCTTCTGACGACGATAACGAAGGAGGACTCGGAGACCAAAGATCACGGGGAATATAAGTATCGGCATCGCTTTCATATCCCCCGCTACTCGATTCGTCGTGACGCTATCTGCGATTCTATCGGCGGTATGCGTCTCGGTCCCTGTCCCTACCAGTAGAGCGACTGCGGCTACGGGTCTGACTCGCCCGGCTGCGGTCATCGTAGTCTCTCTCCCGGCGATCCCAATCATGTCGACGGTCATCTCGATCATCCCATCTCCGACGGTCGTCTCTCGGTGGTCGATCTTCTCTGGGTAGTCGATCCTCTCTAGGTGGCCTATCTTCCCTCGGTGGTCGATCGTCCCGTCCACCCGCACGGTAGCTAGGTATGTAGGTATCAACGTCCGGTCGAGCTCCCCCGCGGTTTCTAGGCGCCCGTTCTCTATACGAATCGTGGTGCTCGGCAGGGTTGTCCCATCCATTTCCTGGGTAGTCAGGAGGCGGTGGGCGTGGCGGCAATCGGTGGTCGCCATGCGGCTCGCCCCTAGCCCAGGCAGGTCTACGGCCACCCTCATCGCCACCTCGGTACGGTCCCGCATGGTGTTTCGGGTATCTGCCATTCATCCTATTTCCATAGCCATCACCGCTACCAAATCCGGCATTGGGACCCTCAAAGGCACCGACGCCGACAGTGCCGCCCTTAGGAGCGGGTGGGAGAGCAGCCTTTCGATCGTGGAACTTCCTACGGTCCAGTTCGTGGCTGTCCTCAAAGGTAGGGATATCTTCAGGCTTTGCAGGATAAGGCGAGGTCTTAAAGTAAGGGTGTTGTAAAGCGTCAATGGCATTAATGCGACCCCGCCAATCTAGGGTTAGAAGTTCCTTCAGCAGAGAGATGGCGCTTGAACCGTGCTCTCGGAAACGTTGCGATAGAGAAGGGGGTCTCGAGCGCGGATTTAGCGCTTCGGCACCTGGCAACTGCTTCCATCCTGGCATGGTTTGCTCTGTTGGAGTTCCGACTAAGTCGAAAATGATATCAAGCTGGTGTGCATCACTCTCTCCAGCTAGGATGGGCTTACCAACCAGCATTTCGCCAAAGACACAACTGCAATGGGTTAGCAAATCGTGTATACTTAGTGTAACGGCCAGTAAATCTTACCCGACACCCCACATATCAATAGCAGTAGTGTACTTCTTAAGGTGTAATAAGAGCTCAGGAGGTCGATACCATCGAGTGACGACAAGGCTCGTGTACTCCCTGCGTCCCTCACCGCCACCCTTTCCACGCTCCGGAACTGGTCCATCATAATGCCTCGCAAGCCCAAAATCAGCAATCTGGAGGATGCCTTTGTTGTTGATGAGCAGGTTAGCTGCCTTCATATCTCGGTGGAGAATCTTGCTATCGTGTAGGTATCGAAGACCCTCGAGGAGCTGAAGGAGGTAGCATTTGATTTGCGGTACGGTAAACTGAACTGAAGGGTTGTCGAGTAGGCCAGATAAATCGTGGTCCATATATGGTGTGACCATATACATAATGGGTCGCTTTCTCTTGTCGGCTTAGTGGGGGTCAGTCTGAAAGAAACTCATCGTGTAGAGTCAAGCATGACGCACTCATCTTGCTATGATGTTCGACCGCCATATCCTCCAGACGCAGAACATTTTTATGCGACAGCAGCTTAAGTAGCTTGATCTCGCGAAGTGCTGTAATGGGGAAACCGTCCTTTTCGTTATGCATAATAATCTTCTTCAAGGCTACCAGTGACCCGTTCTTTCGCGATCTCGCCTTGTGGACTTCACTGTTCAGGAATTGTTAGAGTTTGTGCATGTAAAGGGCAAGATTCGTGATTCCGTACCCAAAAGTACCCTCGCCTAGCTTCCCCAAGAGCTCGTAGTCGCCAATCCTTGAGCATCCTGTGAAGCTGTCTCTGGGACGCTGGTGTTGGATCGCGAACGATCGCGGTGAAGGAGCATCGCTTCCGCTGTTATGCGCCATCTTCGAGAGTCTAAATTATAGAAAAGCGGGATTATTTTTGGTAGGCGTAACGGCGTCGTGGCGTCGCTGGAATGATTTTTGTATCGAAAGGGCGTCGACCAAGTTACGTGCTTGTATCGACAAACTCTAGATCACAAACCAGCAATCAGCCAGCGTGCGAGTCAAGAGCACAACCTTATGAAAATCCCGATAGCATCGTGTGTTGGTCGGTCGATATTTGGTCATAAAGAGACGTAAAATAATGCAAGTAGACAAAACGTCTTTAGCAATTGATATGATAGAAGAACTTACCTCCAGGTTGGCGCGTACCGTATGGGCTAAGGACTGGCCGGGCGCTGACCCCACTTAACCCAAGCGCAATAAAGGTACGTACCTTAGGTACCCAAGCTTTAGTTTGGGGCGGGAAATCTTCGGCTCTTGCGGCTCACCTCTGAGCTTCCTGCTTCGTTTCCAATCGAGCGTCACGACGACCAATCCCTCAATCGAGCAAAGCTCACCTCCAATTCCACACTGAATCAACCCATTGACTGCCATTCATGTACGACTCTTCTACAATACGACAATCCATATCTCTTGCGACTCCGCTAACAATTACTAGATTCGAGCAACAATGGCTGGCGGTCACGGTCCGATTAAGCCTCATGTTCCTGGCATCTACAGGTTCACTGCCACCGCCCTCGGTGCGAGCATGTGGTTCTTCGTAAGGCACCCTTAGTTAAATCCGAAACAAGCGCTAGGCACTAATATCTTGAATAGTTGATGTACCGAGCAAGAAAAGATGGTGATTGACCCCGAAATCCGAAATAGCGAGAACATACCACTTACACAAAACTTAGGCCCCGTCCTACTCGGCTGGAAACACCCGTGGGATCACTAGATCAACAACAAACCGAAGGCGATGCAAACACATACCGACGACACAATGGTCGGCAGATAGGCTGGTGCGAGGATGCGCCAGCGCAATGGACACGAATCGTATCATTTGGAGGCAACAGACGATAGATGAAAAAGCTGGTCAACCAGTCTTATATTGTGTATAAACATGCCACGGCGTTTAGTATATTACGATTACTATTACGGCTTCTCGAACAGATAGTGGGCAACGCCCCAGGTGTCCCCGCCCTCATAGGCAAATAGTTCCGAGCACGCCATATAGAAGATCTGCCACCTGTTATACCACATATTTGCGTTCTCCTCGCCGTACATCTCCACCAGATATGGCCATATCTGTTTCTTATTCGTGATCATGTTGGACAGCCAATGCTTAGGCTAGGTCAGCATATGGCTACGATTAAGCGGTAAATGAATCGCCGGAACTAAGATCGTAGGCACTCACCTCGCACGTCTTCGAGTAATGGTTACCATTTACCCACCACTGCTTCTCTATACGGAGGTCTTTCTGGAAATAGAGAAGTAAGTCTGCAGATGGCACTATTCAACCCAGTCGGTGAGCTTTCTACGCGAGAGACTTTTCTCATTCAGAACCGGTTTTGAGTACGTACTAGTGCCACCCGTGAAGAAGTGCGTAGTCATCCAACCCTCTTCATAATCATACGGAGTAGTCTTGTGAGCGAAGATATGGACGAACAGTTTGCCTCCAGGTTTCAGCGCCCTCGAAATCTTAGCCATGAGCTGCTCATAGTTTTTCATATGTTCGAATAGCTTGAAGTAGTCATGTCAGCAGCACTTCACCATTGGGATAGTATCCTTTTTTTCGTACCTCTATTGAAACCACTCGATTGAAGCTCTGCTTCTTAAACTCATAATCCACCGCATTCCCCGTGATAACTGTCAAGTTCTTGAGCCCCTTATCCTTCGCCTTGGCGTCGATATACTCCTTATGGGTGCGCGAATTCGAGAACGCCGTAACCTTGCTCTTGGGAAACACCTCCGCGAAATACAGCGCTCCCGAACCCCAACCGCTCCCCAGGTCCAGGATACTCAGGCCGTCTTTCAAACCGGCACGCTCGGCATATAACGCCAGCATCGCAACCTCGGCCTGCGCGAGTGTCTCGCCGCCCTTGGGGTACAGGCTGCACGAGTGCTTCATGCGCGGGCCCAGCATCCCCGCCAGCATGCCTGTCGCCACCTCGTAGTGTTGCACGTTGGTGGCAGTCTTCGGGACGGCAATGGGCTGCGTGCGCAGCTGCTCCAGGTACCGCATCTTGCGCTCGTAGTCGGTGCCCAGCGACGACGACTTAATCTCCACCAGCCGCTGCGCTAGCTGCCGCCGGATTCCAACCCGGATCACGGTGTGCGGGAAGTACCCGCGGTCGAGGAGCCAATCTATATTGTTCATTGATACGTTACAAATGGATGAAAGTATGGAAAGTAGAGACCCAATGCCTTAGGGGAGTGTGTGCTCGCCGATATCCATGATGTGCGTTATGAAGCTTATTTCATGTATGTACACACTCTAAATGTAGCACAAACAAATAGTTGACGTCGTCTAAGTATTGGGGGCAGGAGAGCTCACCTTGTGTTTCATGCATCATGCGTGAGCGGCACCCGAACTCTAAAAATCTAACATCTTATGAACCATAGTCCGAGTTGATATTTGGTACAACTAAGACACAAGTTATCTGAATTACAATAAGTTGGGGACATTTCTGTGCTATGGAAATGGTTTACGTATGAAAATAGCTCTTAGATATGGGTATTAGTTCAGATATCCTACAAAACGCCGACCATACAGTAACGATTATAATGTCATTTTTCATTACTCGCTCACCCTAACCAATTATGTGATATCACCGGGTATCTAACCCCTTTACGTTTTCCGTTTACCCTTAGGATCTCGCCGCCTTTCCCAGATCTGCAGATACGACTCGCCTAGATATAACAGTTCTTTCTGAGTCTGCTCCACGAATAAGTCCTGACATACTACCCACTCGTCTCTCCCCTTGTCCTTAAGCTGCACCTTCCACGTCTTTCGCTCCTCTCCGGAATCCGCTACGTCCTCCTTGGCCCTTATGGCCTCGTGAGTAACGTTCGCAACCAGGTCGTACCAGATCGGGTCTCCTGGCGGGTGGTCTGCCGGACTTGGTTCTACGTAGGGTGATACGTCGAGACCCACGCGCGCGTCGAAGGTGACGATCGTGGGGTTGCGCTCCACTACGAATTTGTTCGTAGAGAAGCGCTTGATGTGGAACATTAAATACGGCGGTAAGGGGTGCATTAACCGGTATCGTTTTCTTTGCGCCAGGTGCTCTTGTGCCTTCACACCGTCATATTTCGATAGGATATTGGTGAGTGGCACTTGCGGGATGATATTGCGCTCCAGCTCGTCCTGGAAAAGGGGCGCCGGTGGCAGATCGAGCGTTAATAGTAAGAAGCGATTAACGTCTGTCTTTACCTCCGCTGCCTCCTCGAATCGCAACCGGTCGTTGGCATCAGCTTTAGCTGTAATGGCTTGCGACTCGACCTTGAGCTTCCCCTGGAATATGCGCTGCACAATACTGCTTCCCGGCTTCGTCTTGCTTCCCCCTAACCCCAGATGTAGATTATTAAGAAACCACGACAAGAAATCAACGGGGTCGGATTGCGTTGTTAAGGTAAACCTCTTGTTTGACTTTAGCGAAATCTCCTGCAGCAGTTCGTGTGGTGATACGTGGTTTTTGAAGGCTCTAGGATTCCATATTTTTCGGAATAGGATACCGCATCGCTTAACGAGTTCGGCGCGCGCCGAGAGGTCTTCCAGCAGGAAGAAATTGCGAAGGGGCGTAACGTGAGATAGCGCCTGCACTACTACGTTCAGGTAGTCGTTCTCCTTGATGTTGTTCATTCCGACGAACCCAGGCGTGTATTCTTTCCCGTCAAGCGTCCACGCAACCCGAGCCTTGCGATCTAGCTCCATGACCTCCTGCTTCGTGTATCTCGGGTCGGAGACGTATTTGATGTCGTCCAAAGACTTGCTCTTTACTTCGTATCCTTCCGGTAGTACGTAGACCTTTTGTGTCTCCATGTTAATGAAGACATGGTGTCCGACCTCGAGCGAGTGGAAGTACGCGTGCGATTTCGGTCCTCGGCCCTGGAAGTATTTGCCACAGACTAGACACGCATAGACATTTATGTTCGACAGACTGATTGAGCAAAGCTTCTCGAAATCGAAATCAAGGACGTTGCGATCTATTGTGTCTAAGTAAAGGTCGTCGTAGCCTTCGGTAGGCGCAGATTGTCGAATTGGCGCCTTCGTAGGCTCATCGTCTTCGAATCCGTCGTCTTCGTCTTCATCGTCGCCAGGGTGCCCATTGTCGAGCTTCGTGTCTGAAAGGGATGCGCTGACCCCGTTCACGTCTGGGCCGTTGTCAAATCGCGATCTCTTCGACGCAGGTGAGTCGACACTTTGAACCTCTTCCAAAGCTTCAGAAGCGGGTCTCTTGGCTGCGGTCTTCTTTCGCGGCATGATGACAGCTTCGAATTCCCTTCAATTTACTGATATGTTAGTGGGTTAACCGAGTTTATCCTGTTTCGAAGACCGATGTTCGGTTTAAGCAAGGCTGAAGGAGTTGCAGTGTATGTGCTAGGCAAGTCGCGGGTTGAAGCTCTCAAAGCTTAAATTTATTTGTTCTAGGTACCTGGGTACGTACCATGTCTTTGGCCCCACTGAGTTCCAGACCCTGGCCATCTTTCACCTTTCCTTTGACCTTTCACCAATTATTAACAATACTTTGTTGCCTTTGAGACAATGCAGCTGATAGCTGTAATTATGCGGTATTAGTTTTTCTATAGTCTATCAAATATAATTTTCACACGACAGAGGCATGCATGGTAGATATAGAAAGTATTGGATAAAGAAGGCTGCTGAGACAATGGAGGCATTGGTCACGCATTGTATACTACGATGGTGAATCATTCATGATTAACACATAGATATTTTCTATTAGGGGGTATCATACTGAATACTGTCATAACTTCGTCCCATCCATCTTCATCTTATTTCAGCGCCTGCTTCAGCTTAGAAGACTTTCCTCTCATCGGTGTACTTTCGCCAAAGGGTGTTCTAGGTGTGCTGCCACCACTTCCTCCAATCTTGCTCCAAAGCCGCTGTGCTGCCGGCGTCAGACCACCTGTGACACGAGGACTGCTTGGGAATTTTGGAACGGGCGTCTTGTCTACTCGTCCCGTCAACCCGACCTTGGAGGACGTCCTCTTGGACTGGGAGATCCGATCGACCATACGATGATGAAGAGCCTCTCTCTTGCTCTGTTCTTTGATGATAAAGGGGTTTGGCGTTGAATCGCCCGGGCCGAGGTCGATTTTTGGTGCTGATCGCGGTTCGACCTCCGGTTCCTCGTCATCCACGAATGTATACCCACTAACCCTTGGCGTTTCGCTTCCTGCAGCGGTCGAGTTCAAGGTGCTGGTGCCTCGCTTCCCCGCGATGGCGTCTCGGACAGCAGAGAGTGATGGAGATGGCGGTACAGACTCGTCGTTACTAATTTTCGGCGCCGCTAACCTAGTATTCTCATAATTGACGCCCTTCGGGGCAGCTCGAGACTCCGTCTCCGCTTTTTGAATCCTGGTCTCCATTGCATCCTCTACGCTCTCAGGGACGAACATCAGCGAATTATTCGGCAGCGCTTTCCACGTGTCGGGCTGAGCAGGCCGCTCATCGCGGTCCTTTATGGCCAGTCGGTCCTTTTCAAAGCCATCGTCCGTCAAACTTCGCTTCTCTGCCACACTTGCTTCGATGAGTTTCTGCTTCAGCTGCATCTTGGACGGTAGTTTGTTCCCTGACCATAGCCACGCGTATTTTTCGGCCTTTTTCGAATTCTGCTTGTCCAATAGTTTGTAGAAGCTCTCGTTGTCTTCGCTTGTGTATTTCGACTGGAACGCGCCCAAGCTCATGTTCGTATCCACATCGTCCTCCGCTTTCGAGATCGAGGGAGCCGTTTCAGAAGCCATGGATACCGGCGTATCTCCGACAAATCCTCTGGGTGTCTGCGCGCCCGGTGCTAGCGATGTCCCCCTCCTTGACTTCCGGCGCCCTGGGGTCATGACTTGTTGAAGGCGTCGGCCTGCGCTCGAAATCCATGCTGTATCCTTAGACTCCAGCGCATCTAGGTATTCTTGTTGCGTTTCGCTCTCCAAGAGCCCAGGGAAGAAGTCGCGCGCGATGATTTGGGACAAGGCATCCGTATAACTGTCCTCGTCGAGGATCTTCTTTGGTCTCTTGATGCGCTTCGGAGGTGGCGGTGGGGGCATTAATTCCAAATCATTTCTCTTGCGGATAAGAGCTGAGGAAGTATTTTCAGTCCTATCCATGGTCGTATAATCGTTATCGCTTCGATGTAGAAGGGTTGTCGGTATTGGGAACGCTAGATTTGATGAAGATGAGAAGACGTGTGGCAGCCTGTGACTCTTAAGGATGCGAGATCAGCCACTGCTATCGATAAGGTACACGCACTCCAGGTATCTAGACCCACATGATCTTTCACCTCTCAAAATCGAACTCGATGCCTTTAGTTACGTCAAAGAAAAGTCAGTTCATTCAGTACTTAAATGAGGACTTTCTGTTTAGTTTATTAGGGATGTATTTCAATACATGGATTTTCCTCGTCGTGATCACTGCAGCGCTTACCGTAAACCAACACGCAATTTTCAATTGTCAACGGGTAATAAACTAGGTCTTCCAAGTAGCAGAGGATCTGTCTTCAAATTTGCCGTTATAAGTGATTAAGAGAGCCAGGAATAATAGCGTTGTTTCCTAAAGGGCTATCATCCCAATTACAAAGAGCTACAGTATGCAGAGTCACTGAGGCCCTTTTGTCTTTCTGATCGAAACAGCTAGTAATAACTAAGGGTAATATGACTATTGCTCAGACTCCGATCAGATATCTTCTTCAAAACGTGTCTGACAGACGTGTGTTACTATAGGAATCTAGATACTATGTGACGTATTATAAGAGCTAGTCTGTAAGTGCCTCACGATTGTCTGTTAAAACCAAGTGACAAATCATTCATCGTCAAAGATCATGTAGCAAATTCCTCTTTTATCTATCTCTTCTCCCTGTAGTTATGTAGGGATTCTTTGTTCTATACTCTCCAGCTCTCTCTTTGGGCGATATACGCTGCAGCATGGATGCGACACTTAGAGTTTCCCCGCCCATACTTATTAGAACGAAAAATAAATAATTGAACAAATGCATTATTCTTGAACAGTCACGTAGATGTTTTGAACACCAGTTTTAGGTCGCCAAAAGGTCCTTTATTGTGCATTGCGCTATGTAGTAAAGAAAAGAAAAAGGTATGTACAGAAGAATAAATGGTAATGTTACAATCGGATGTCTAATGCTCAAATGAAAAGATGCTCACACTTCAACCCCCCGGGGGAATCTGAGAAGGCCCCCTTTAGCTGATTGGACCTCGAACCTGAAAATCGCCCCTAGAAACTCTCTCTCCAATGCTAGTTTTCACACATCCCTATGTGACAAGTTTCCCAAAATGCAAAACTATGCCTGGTATATTTCATCATCGTATCCACGTCATTCTCTAGGTAGGGAAGAAAAGGGTTGTTGGGAGAAAAGGAGAAAAAGCCGCTTAGGCGCGGAAGTGGCGGCCCAAGGAGCGCTTCTTCCTGCCGGCCGCAGCAACAGCGAGGTTCATGCTCTGGCCCGCCGTGCAGGTGGTGCCGGCGGCGAGAGGCATCGAAACCGACCACTGGCCCGACGCGCACTGCTGGTAGCTTGAGCCCATGCAGTTGAACGTTCCCTCGGGGCTGCAAGCTCCCGTCTGGGCGCCGGAGCTCGAGCCAGAGCCCGTGGTAGAGCCAGAGCCAGAACCGGTGGTAGAGCCTGAGCCAGAGCCGGAAGCGCTCGTGGGGGTCGCGGCGGGGGTGTCGGCAGCAGTCGTGGTGGGCGAAGCGACAGCGGTTGTAGTGGCACCAGAGCCGGAACCAGAGCCGGGCTGCGTGATGAAAACACCGCCAGCAGCCGCGGTCGTAGAAGTAGGAGCGGCCGCAGAGGTAGTGGTGCCCGCTGAACCAGATCCTGAACCAGAGCCAGAGCCAGAGCCGCTGGAGCCAGAGCCGGAGCCGGAGCTGCCAGCCGAATCACCCGCCGTGCAGCCGCTAGTGCCGCAGGTGGCGACCTGGCCGCTGCTGGTGTTGTCCTCGACAGAGGAACCGGCGTCCTGGAACTTGTAGTCGTAGGACTCGAGGGTGGCGGGCTTGCCGCCGATGTTGAGGACCAACATGTCGGGAAGCTTGTCGAAGTTGGCCTTGTCGCCACCGGTTCCGGTGAGCTCGAGAGCGCCGCAGTTCATGTACATCTCACGGTTGCCGACCTTGTTGAACCACGTCCAGGCGATCGTGGCCTTGCCCGCGGGGATGTCGCTGGGGATCGTGTAGGGGTACGTGAAAGGGTCGTCGGCATCGGCGCTGTCGCCGAGGTTGCCGCTGGTGTCCTTGGCAGGGCAGCCACCCTCGATGGAGTGGATGACCTTGAAGACGCTGTCCTTGGTCGGACTCTCGTCGTAGGTGATGGCGACCTGGCATGATCCACCTCCGTGGGTCGCCTGGCCGGTGAACGAGAGGGTCTGCGAGGATCCGAGCTCGTAGGTGTTGGTCTCACCGCCGGTGGCGGAGTAGCCGTTGCCAAACTTGCAGGGGAAGTCACTGCCGCTCGCATCAAGAGGGCTGTTGTTGAGTGCCGAGGGGTCGAAGGGAGCGGGAGTCTTCATCTTCATGTGGGCGTTGACCGCGGCGATGAGCCCGGCGGTAACGGCGATCTTTGCGTAAACCATTTTGAGTGAAAGTGTGTTTTATCGAGTACCGGACTGATAAAATGTGTCTCTTCAAGAGTCTAAGTCAAAAGTGAATTGAAAGATCGATGTAAATCAAGACTGAGCGTCGAGTGTACTGAGCCGATTAAGTTAGCTTCGAGTTCGCCCATATATACTACCTGCCTAACAGCCTTTGCCTGAACAATAAAGAGACCGGTTGATGGTTCTCGAATTGAGTCATTGTTTATCAAAGAAGTCTCTTTGCTCGAAACTCGACATGAGGCTCTTACAAGGTTATTGTGTTAGGACAAGAGATGATTGGTGACCTACCTGGTTATGGCTTTGTTTCGAGATGAGGAAACAGAGCGAATAATCGGTAACAATGAGAGAGCGAGATCGATCGAGATGTTTCTTCGTGAGTCTAAGCTCAAAGGATAGTGGTGATGTTGCTCCGGGCGTTATCGAAAACGAAGAAACTTGAGTAAGAAAACTAGGCCTGGCCTGTTTGGTTGAAAAATGAAAGGACTCTTTCGAAGATGTCGTGAAGACTGTTGCCGCTGGCGTGAGGATGTTGGAAACAAAACGACTGACTTGGGGCGACCTGAAGAGAGCGTCTTATAGTCTTGTAGGATGGCGAAAGAATGGAAGGCGGCAACTAACTCTGCACGGTGATGACGAAAAAGAATGAATGTAACTAACAAGTCAGTAGCTGGCTGCGAGCTGCAGGAACGAAAAGAGAGGTGTGAATGATTGGATGTAGAAGGAATGAAGTAGAACATGGCTGGCCACCCATGAACGCACTTATTACTTACTACGCAGGTACGAGATCCACTCAGAGGGCAGAGTCAAGAGAAGATCGCAGACCCCACACTTTTGGCTTGATGGAACGTAGCCAGTAGAGCTCAGCCATCATGATGGTCCTCGTGGGTTTCGAAGCATGAAGTTGACGGAGGCGGCAGGGATAGGGACGACAAGGGGAGGGTTGACGGACAGGGAATGCAGCCGGGGAGTGCGTTCGGTGCAACCATAGGCTGAACTGCTAGTCTATTCGCCTTTGGCCTGTTTCGTCTTGGCTCTGGGGCGTGACCAAACATCGGTCTAAGTGGTCAATTGTATGTGGTACCTTGAGAACTACTTGCAACTGTCTGTTCTCTCCTATGTTCGTTTTTCCCATTTTGTTAGGCTAATACTACCCATATTCAGTGTACATATAGGGAGGTTGACTCTGTCCAAGCGGCCTAGATCGACAACCCTACTGTGCCTCCGCCCTCCCTAACCTCTTGCATTGACTAACTATCAACTACAAACCTCGAAGGAATACACAGATACTCTCGCACGAGGCCGACCCGTTACGAGAAAATTAAGTACAGAATGACAACTTCCTAAGTTGTAAGATGGTAGTCAGGAATAAAAAACGAAGGGGGAGAGAGGGGAGTCAGCGTTATGGTCCAATCAGTTTCAGGATTTTACGAAATACAGAGGTACTTTGACCCTGCTGAGCTACAACGCGAGGGGCCAATGAGATCGTCAGATGACTAACCCTACTTGCCCGATTAGGGTGGTTTGGCCACCAATCAGTTGTGGGTTGCGTGTAGTTTGACCTTACGATTGGGATTTTAAGCCTGCATTTTCCCCAGTAAAGCTGCAATCACGTCGAAGAAAAAAAGAAAACATGAACCCTGGCGCGTGGAAAACCAATACCGAAAAAGGTCGGTGTGCTTAAAGAAGTTTGGAATGAACAATCATAACCATGACATCGCATAGTATCCCTACTACCTAATGCGAGGAAAAAAAAAACCATGACCGAGATCGTCAGGAGGTATCCTCGTTCAAAGATCAGAGGCAGGGGAATATACGAGAGGCTTTCCGTTTACGTATCGTGGGCAAGGGGAATAGGGAATTTCTCGCTCTCTTCCCGCCCAGTCGACCTGTCGGGAATGTCGTAAAAAGCTTTCAGCCTCTAGAATTTCAGCCGATCACATTCTGGGCGCGCCGAGAGATCCAGTTCCAGCCACTCACAACCCGAAGACAGGGGTTTGAGCCGATCGCCGAAAAAGTCTTTTGAGCCTGCAATGCAACCCCCAGCCCCTGACATGGGTTTAGCAAGCACTGCATTTTAGCGAGAGGCCACCCCCGCCCCCGCTAGGCTTGGGCAGCTGAAACGGCACTGGTTTCAGGGGTAGTCCATGGGAAGGGTTTTTCGAATGCGGGACCCCTGAATCCCAATCGTCTTCTTCATGGAATTCATATCTACTGCCTACCTATTCTACCTATTCACGTGTGATGACTTACCAACCGAACTACAATGTGTCATTCCCAAGTGTAAGGGCTTTCGGCCCCAAGCATCGAATTAAGGTTATTGTGTGATACCTACCCCAAAACGACGACGACTAGAGAAGGCCAACTAGTGGTCTCGTTGCATCCAATTGATCACCTTGTGCCGTGTGTCCGCAAAGCCAGCCCTACTCATTGAATACTAGCCACTAGACTTGTTACGGGTACGTGAGTCTCTCACGTTCTAGGTCACGCAACTCAGCTAGCAGAGTGACCAGAGTAGCCTCGAGGCTGATTGTCACCAGATGGCCGGGACGAGGCACAGCGGGATCTGGCAGATGCCGAATACATGCCTCATTCGTGCATACGTCTCTTAACCTGGAACTACTTCAGATGTGCCACTGTTTTAACGGCAATGCTTGGCTATGATGAGCCGCTTCCTTACAGAACGCCATCTCGAAAATGCAGTTCACCACGGTGAGCTGGTCACACGTTACCCGATGCCAGCTCATTGAATCGAAACATGGTCGTTTCTACCTGTGGCCTGTTTATTCCTGTCATCTTTCATCGCAGCTATTGACCTCGTGCGGTAATATGCAGGTAGACCTATCAATCCACCGATCCCGTTGACCCTGCGTTTGATGAGGCAATGATTATTAAAAAAAAACGCCACTCGATATCTTGGTGCCTACCTAGCCGTGGAGGAAACAAGTATCTATCTGGGATGTGGATGCGCTAGGTACCTAGCAGCCTCGGGTTGCGATACCATACTACTAGGACTGCATATATCTTCTTCAGCAAGGCAGACTGGCTCTTTCATACCTTGACCTACCTGCTAGGATGCCTGCTATTAGTCCGAGGTTTAAATGCTAGACGACATGCTTCCATTTGCACATGATAACTAATAGCCATGAAATGCAATGTTCGCAAGCTCATTACGTAAAGCGACGGAGTGGCTACATAGCAGCAAGTTATTCGTTCGTATTACAAGGGCAGAGCTCAAGCATCACTAGCTGCCCATATAGGAAATACCGACTGGATAAAAATACCTGCGGGAAAAGACTTGAAGATCCAGACGTCCTCGTAATTACGACAAATCTCTTGGCGTTAAAGGGGCCTCCCATGTTTCCCGGATAATTATGGGGAACAAGGGCTTCAAGAGATATCCATTGTGGCGTTGCTATCCCATGCAAGAAGAGGCTTCGGCGGAGGCGACCGAGAAAGTGGCTACTACCTACATCATCGTCATGCACAACGGTCATAGGAAGAGTTGTGATAATTAAGATGGCACAGATAAGACTTCGGTGTTCGAGGTAGACTTCTGTGTACTGTCTAGGACTTATCATAAGCTGACTGCGTTGAAGGAACCTATCTCCATCACTTGAATTGGTTTCATGTTTACCTGGGCATTGCAATAGGAACGCGGCCTGGTTGACATTAAAATGCTCCGAGTTAAATTTGGCAGTAAGGCGGATTTTGAGCCTCCTTCGAAGTTCCAGGTTTATTAACTCACAATTGGCAGCCTCAAAGTGCAACTACGAAGCTCGTCAGCTAGGTCAGCCCGGGTTTCAAGAAGTTACCAGCTCTATTTGGTCTCTACATTGTGTCGGTACGTAAGCGATCTATTTTCGACTGCCTTCATGTACCCCAGCTTATGGCGTCATGCATCGATCCATGCAATAATACAAGTACTTTCTCCTTGTCCGTTCTAATATGCCTAGAACACCAGATCTGCCTGTAATAACTTCCCTCCCACATGTGATCTTACGCGTAACCTCTACTCTTGGGATATCCATAACGCGTACCCTGTTGTAGAGAAGTTGATTCTCGGAGGGGTCCGCTAGAAATAAGATCTAAGCAAAGTCATTCGCCATTCCAAGCTTTCAACCGCTCGGAACCAAGCAACTCCAGTCTAACAAGTCATAAAGCACCGCATCGGTAACGTTGCATCTCGATCGACGGATCATAATATCATGATAGAGATGTCATGATGAAACAGCCACATCGACGTCTTCGTGAATCTTTTCAATGTCGTGTGGACTGTAGTCCTTCGTGTTCCTCCTGTTCGATGTTAGACAAAATAATCAAGAGACGGATCCCGTGGGCTCGGCGCTCGTGGACTTACAGACAGCAGCCCCTCCTTCGCTGTTAGACGAAAAGGCTCCAGTGTCATCGAACCCGTAGTCCTCTCGCGTCCAGTTCTTCATCTTCTGCTCACGGAACTCTTTGAAATCCCACTCGCGATTTTCCAGGTTCTTGCGGTTGTTGTAGACGTACACCTCACACTCGACCTCCTCGCCCTCGACGTTACCATGGCCTTTGTCGTCTCCAGTCTTAGATAGGAGGCGGACCTTGACGGTGCGACGTTCATATTCGCTCCCCTCGAACAGATCAAGCTTGTCCATATTCGCGTCTGTCAAGCCTGTAACATACATGCCTCTGACCTCGTGGTCATTGTCAGGAAAGATACCCGGGTAGTCTGCATACTTGACCCGACTATAGAATCATATCAGCTATTTATCATGGGCACTGGACTGACATTCGACTCCTAAAACTGTAGGGTACTGGAGGCCCGTCGTCAAGCAATGGATTTATCGTAATTATTAACTTACCGTCGACAATACCCATGCAGGATAGCCGGTTGAAATTCGTGGAGACTCTTGAGCAGCGATATCTCCTCCTTGGAGAATCGATAACAGACCGTGAAAAACACCTCCGGGGCCATCTACGGAATCACGTGTAAGTTATCACAAGCCATCCTTTAAAGGAAGAACATCTTACTAGGGTGCCTGACACTTGTTAGCTAACGAACGCACGTCACATCACAAATATGATAAGCAGCGCTCACCGTAGAAGAATGCTGTGTGGGTGCGGTCCGCCATGATGTCTTATCTTAAGTTGCTGATATTAACCGAACTAATGACTAGCACGTAAATTGCGAAATAGCGTAAGTGGCAGGCCTGGTAAGTGGTGGTGTGACTATTAGAGGCGAGATTGTAGATTATGATGGTTGTGGTGGTTGCGACAAGAGGAGGCAAGTTCAACCTTTTATAAACTTTAAAGAAGGTGGGTTGCCTGCTTTCGCAAAATTGCAATGCAAAACAGTTTTCCACTTAGAAACAACAGCTTTATCTATTAGAAAGCGAAGTAAGACAGACGGGTTTGGGCTTCTGCGGGTATACAAACATCACAAAGATACACTTTCTGTCATGTCTCATAGCTGGACAGCAAGGCACCCATAGAGCTTCTGCAGCTGTCATAAACTGGGGTAATAGGAACTAACCTTAGGAACCGAAAGGGACCTAAGATACCTACCTTGGTGGGGAGATCTTATCTCTACCTGAGGTCCTCCCACCTAAGGTACCGGCTACCCTTAGGTGCGCGCTAGAATTTCGATAAGGACAAAAAGACGTAATTCGATTCGCTAAACCGGGGAACAATTCCATGCATGTCAACCGCAAATCCACTCTTGAGAGGTCCCTGAAAATCGAGCCAATCAATTCCGAGATTCCATCTCAAGACAAGGTATATCGGAAGATCAGTAAGGCCTAGCCTCCGGTGAAATTCGTCGAGCGTCGCGCCCACCTCTATCTGGTAGTCTAGGTTTCTCGTCGCGAAAGCTTGACTTTCTGAAGCTTCTCCAATCCATTACGCCTCAGCCTTGCGCCTTTCCTTGTACACTCTTTCTAATTCTTGCATGATACCCCCCAATCTCTTCCGATTTTTCTCTTCCGTTACCGGCGTACGAGGTTAAACAACAACTTTCGTATACACCACAGCGTACACTTTTCATCTCCGGTCGCATCACGCTGTCGTGCCCTCACAAAAAGCATTTGATTGCTATCACGACCCTCAAAAAGCCCGACACACTCATTCGGCTGCATTCAATCGGCTAAGCTCCATAAATGAGCCTCGAATGGTAGAAAGAAGTTTATATAGTTGGCGCATGTCGTGGCAGCAGCCATGTCGGGCCCAGCGCTTGAGGATATCCACAAGAGGCTAATCACCTCAGAAACTGGTATGCACCTGCATCAAAGTTATGCTCTTCTAGCCTGCCTGTGACATAGCTAATTTTGGGTTCGCAGAATCCAAGGCGAAGCTCGATGCCGCTACCTCGCTGCGTGACAGCCTCGACCACTACACAAATGGCCCTCACTATGGCATCTTTCTCAAGCGGATGATGCCGTTGTTCGTCCTCATCCTTCGAGGGCCATGTCTATTCCAAAGCACATCTCCGGAGCAGGCAAGTCGCATGGACGTCGCATCATGACCATAACTAATACTAGTATTTAGAAACTCCGTAACTGTATCCTCGAAATCCTCCACAGACTACCCACCCACCAAACACAGACCTCACCCGAACCTTTCGAGCCGTATGCCGAAGAGATAGTAGATATTTTGATGGCACTAGTCCGAAACGATAATGAGGACAATGCTACGCTATGCGTCAAAATAATATCGGATATCATGAGGCACCAGCCGAAGGTCCTCCATGGGAAGGTCCAACCTTTCCTAGACCTGATCCAAGAGCTTTTTGAGCAGATGGAGAAGGTTGTGAGGGACCAGCTCGACAGCACAGCACTTCCCTTTAATGCATCGGGACCTCCCTCTACTCCTGGCAGCACACAAACGAATTTCCAGTCGCCGCGACCTGGATCGCCAGTTGCCTCTGTCACAGACCTCGGTCAGGATCTCCAGCAGCAGAGCCGACCCTTATTAAAGGGAATGCAATCGTTTAAGGTGCTATCGGAGTGCCCGATCATTGTTGTATCGGTTTTCCAGACGTATCGAAATATCATCCAGCAGAATGTTAAGGCATTCGTTCCGCTGATAAAGGCCGTATTGTGTCTTCAAGCTAAGGCTCAGGAACAGGCGCACGCCGATGCGAAAGCTAGAGGAACTGTTTTCGCCGGGGTTAGCCCCAATATCAAGAACCGCGCGGCCTTTGGGGAATTCATTACAGCGCAGGTTAAGACCATGAGCTTCTTGGCATATCTACTGCGCCAATACTCCAGCCAACTGGCCGACTTCTTGCCAACCCTACCCGAGATTGTCGTCCGACTTCTGAGAGATTGTCCGAGGGAAAAATCAGCCGCACGCAAAGAGCTGTTGGTTGCGATTCGCCATATTATTAACTTTAATTTTCGGAAGATATTTCTGCCAAAGATTGACGAACTCCTGGAGGAGAAGACGCTCATTGGCGATGGGTTGACAGTCTATGATACCCTGAGGCCGTTGGCGTACAGTATGCTGGCTGATTTGATACACCATGTTCGTGAGTCGCTGTCACCGGAGCAAATCCGGAAGACAGTTGAAGTATACACGAAGAACTTGCAGGATAACTTCCCAGGCACTAGTTTTCAGACTATGAGCGCGAAGTTGCTGTTGAACATGGCAGAATGCATCGCCAAAATGCAAAATAAAGTCGACGCCCGACACTATCTGCTCATGATTCTGAACGCGATTGGCGACAAGTTTGCGGCGATGAACAGACAATATCCTAACGCTGTGAAACTTTCCAAGCTTTATGAGCAGCAAGCTGCTGATCAGGTTCCCGATACCTATCTCGCAGATAAGGAGCATCATCCCCAGTGGGACGAGACAGATATCTTCACCGCAATGCCGATCAAGACGTCCAACCCCCGTGACCGAGGCACCGATCCTGTTGCGGACAACAAGTTCTTATTCAAGAACCTGATGAATGGTCTTAAGAACACATTCTACCAACTGCGAACATGCAATGCCACGCTGCAAGTTGACCCGAAAAATGCACCCCAGCATTGGCAGGAGGTGTCGTACGGATTTTCGGCCGAAGAAGTCAACGTCATCATTAAACTCTTTCGAGAGGGTGCCTATGTTTTTCGTTACTATGAGATTGAGAAACCGACTGCTGAGGCCCAGTACGCCTCGCCGGTGGAATACATGGCCAACTTCTACATGGTGTCTAGTAGCAAGGAGGAGAAGGATCTTCTTGAGACATTTGCTACGGTCTTCTACTGCATTGACCCAGCTACGTTTCACGAAGTATTCCAGCAAGAGATCCCACATCTTTACGAAATGATCTTTGACCATACCGCCCTCTTACACATTCCTCAATTCTTTCTGGCAAGCGAGGCTACATCACCAAGCTTCTGCGGTATGCTTCTGAAATTCTTGATGGAACGCATTGACGATGTTGGTTCAGCCGATGTAAAAAGGTCATCTATCCTCCTGCGACTGTTCAAGCTCGCATTCATGGCTGTCACCCTATTCGCCAACCAGAATGAGCAGGTCTTACTTCCACATGTTGTGGATATTGTCACCAAGTCAATCGATCTTTCTACCAAGGCCGAAGAGCCTATGAACTATTTCTTACTCCTGCGATCACTATTCAGGAGTATTGGTGGTGGAAAATTCGAGCACCTCTACAAGCAGATATTACCTCTTCTAGAGATGCTACTTGATGTTCTTAACAATCTACTCATGGCTGCGCGAAAACCGGCGGAACGCGACCTGTATGTCGAGTTGTGCCTTACTGTTCCAGCACGCCTTAGTAACTTGCTGCCTCATTTAAGTTTCTTGATGAGGCCTTTGGTTGTCGCTCTCAGGGCTGGCACTGATCTCGTGGGCCAAGGACTCCGGACATTAGAACTCTGCGTTGATAATCTCACCGCAGACTATTTGGACCCGATCATGGCACCAGTTATAGAGGACTTGATGAATGCACTCTTCGAGCATCTGAAGCCGCACCCTTATAGTCATTTCCATGCCCATACTACCATGCGTATATTGGGAAAGTTGGGCGGCCGAAACCGAAAATTCATGACCGAGGCTCTGCCTGTCGACTACCAGAAGTACGCTGACGACCTGTCGAGCTTCGACCTGCGTCTGATAGGATCCAAGAAGGATCGCGCCTTCCCAGCCGAACTTGGCATTGACTTCGCGATCCGTAAGTTGATGGAAGTCCAAAAGCCCTCAAAGGCCAACTCAGCCAGGCAATTTGATGGATTTTACAAGAAGCAAGCCTTGCAATTCATCAAGTCTCAGTTAAAACTCCGCGTGGGTGTTGACCATTTGCCTGAAGACCTTCCTCGGCTCGTTCGTCTTCAAGCACAGGATTTGCTCGCCCGAAAGCCGGCGGCGGACTTCAAAATCTTCAATGCACCAGATCGCTCGCGATCGGTTGCTAAGAAGGATGAGCAAGAGGATGTCACCAAGCGACTCATCAAGGCCATGATGTATGCTGAATCCCTTCCCGAGTTTCGTGAGGAAGCCGACGTGTTCCTCATGAACTTGTGCCGGCATTTCACAATAGTCGAAATCGGGCGTGGGCTTGTGGATGTCAAAAAGGAGATGAGTTTGTTTGACGCTCAAGCAGGGGAAGGTCCTCTCTATATCGACACACGAGTCCTAGCAGACGCTATCGTCGAATCTCTTGCGTCCGAGCTACCAGACGTGCGAGACGCAGCTTTTCGAGCAATAAGAGCTGTCTATGATTCTACCGTAACCATCTTCGGATCTGAAACCAATGTCGGCAGGCTAGCGTTCTTCAGCCATCTTAGTAGGACATTCTGCCATGCTTGTAACGAGGAAGAATGGTATACGAAGACTGGTGGCAGCCTGGGCATCAACTATCTTCTTGTGGAAGTTGATCTTGGCGATGCTTGGGTCGCATCGAAACAAATGGACTTTATACGTGCTCTGATATATGTGATTAAAGACATGCCGCAGGATCTGCCAGAAAAGACCAGGAACTCGGCCCAGAACACACTTGAATCACTCTTGAGAAGAATCACAACAAATGTGAAGAAGGAGGACGTGTTGCCTACTCCTGCTCAGCCGGGTCAGCCTCATCCGAGACCCTCACGTCTGACACAAATTTGTGTTCTGTTCAACGACGAGCTCTCTCACATGAACAAACATGTCCGGGGAACAGCAAGACGGTCGCTTGAGATTATTGCTAGTGCATGTAAGGCAGAGATATGGGAAATCCTGCAACCCCACAAAGACCGCCTGCTACAGCCGATCTATGCCAAGCCTTTACGAGCACTACCATTTTCAACACAAATAGGATACATCGACGCAATCGCCTATTACATGAGCCTCAAGCCCGATTTCGTTGCTTTCGATGATCATCTGAACCGACTGCTTATGGAGTCGTTGGCTCTGGCTGATGCTACTGACGAATCTTTGGCTGGAAAACACGCAGAATTTCGAACGCATGAATCCATAGTGAATCTTCGTGTGTCTTGTATCAAAATTCTGAGCAAGGCGATGGGATTTGATGACTTCCAGAAGGGCCAGAACAATCCAACCCGCACTAGGATTGTCTCTGTGTTTTTCAAATGCTTGTACTCGGAGTCCAAACCCACTATTGAAGCGGCTAACGACTCTCTGAAAGCGGTATTATCTCAGACAAATAAGCTGCCGAAGGATTTATTGCAGCAGGGCCTTAGGCCTGTCTTGGCTAATCTCCAAGATCCTAAGCGCCTCAGCACGCATGGGCTGGACAATCTCGCGAGGCTATTAAGGCTCCTCACTACCTACTTCAAGGTGGAAATTGGTGCTCGACTGCTTGACCACATCAAAGTCCTCGCAGATCCGAACCTTCTTCAGCAGATATCATTCACGTTCTTTGAGCAGAATAACCAGATGAAAGTCGTTGCGTCTGTTTTCAATATATTCCACCTCCTTCCTCCTGCCGCCGAGCAATTCAAGGAGCGGCTCATCGACACGTGTTTAGAACTCGAGGACAAACTACGTCGAACCCATCACAGTCCCTTCCGAGCTCCGTTAAACAAGTATCTGAACCGATACCCGACCGAAATCTGGAATTTCCTGTTGAGCAAAATAGATGATCTGAAGTACGGCCGGTTCTTGGCTCAGACCCTTAAGAGCCCGGAGAGCAAGCCTCTGCGCGACCATGCTGTTGCCAATATAGACAGTTTGGTCTCTGCGTGTACCCAAGTCATCAATGCTGCGAAGGAGACCAGATTTGTAGCGGTGGTCAACACTATCAACATCCTTGACTCGTTAAGTCAACACCCTAGTACCCAGAGCTGGCTAGAACGAAAGGACACGATCTCGTGGCTCAGACAGGTTGGCAAGGATCTGGAACGCCACCTGCGGACAAACAACCTATCGCCTAGCCTTCGGTTACCTGCCGACCAAGCAGCTGAACAACTTATGGGTATCTTCACCAAGGCACTGTCCCTAAATCCTAGAGAGCTCGATGCGCTCTTCAGCCTGGTGGATTCTGTTACTTCAGACGAGTTGCGGGCTACCCCGTCCTTATTCAGGTTTCTCTACAGTCACGTTATCAGTAGCGACTCTGTTGATTATTGGAAATCGGTGGTTCTCCGCTGTCTCGATATCTATGCCGGCAAGGGTTCAACGCAGAAGACCAAGTGCTTCTTGCTCCGCTATGTCGTCAACCCAATCATTGCTATGGACGTAATGCGAAATTGGAACCAACCAAGAGCTCAAAGGTTGGTTGATAGGTCCGTTATTGAATCTATCAATGTCAAGATATGGAAGGTGACCCCCTCAGAGCCACAGGAGGATCTAACGCAGCCGGGTATCGACCACACAAGAATGGAAGTTCTCCAGCTCTCGGCGATGCTAGTCAAGTACCACCATTCCATCCTGCAAGATGCCAGAAAAGATATCATCAAGTTCGGTTGGACTTATATTCGATTGGACGATGTAATCAACAAGCACGCGGCCTATGTTGTGATTAGCTATTTCATTGCCCACTACGAAACCCCTTCAAAGATCGTCACCCAGGTATATTACTCGCTACTAAGGACCAATCAAAATGAGGGGCGCGCCCTGGTCACTCAAGCTCTGGAGTTGATGGCCCCTGTTCTCCCTCAGCGTTGTACAGCGATGCCGGGCGACCGCAATTCTGGAGATCGTAACGCCGTTTGGGCAATGGCACCACGTCGTATCTTGGCCGAGGAAGCGCAGAATGTCCAGCAGATGACGAGCATTTTCCACTTCTTAGTCCGGCACCCTGATCTTTTTTACGATTCTCGGGACAAATTCGCCTTATTGATTATCACATCACTACGAAAAGTCGCACCCTTCGTGTCTTCTTCGACGGAGAGCAAGAGACTCGCTTTGAACATGATGTGGCTAATTTGGCAATGGGAGGAGAGAAGAGTCGACGGCAAACTAAGTGACCCCCGAAGGGCCCTGTCCCAATCTCCCAATTCCAGGAAGCGAAGGTTGGACGGCGAGCTAGTGACTTCTTCGCCCCCGGCAGCTCGACAGGTAGCGCAAGTCGACAGAGCGGAATTTCAGATTCCCGCGACTTTCCGACACAAGATGATTAAGTATCTAATTGAGTCCATTGCACAGCTGAACGAGAGATATCAGCTGCCTTCGGCAAAGCCGAGAGATACAACGTCAACATCGGGGCCTGCCCTGCCGGCCCCTCAGTCTACCGAGTTGTGCAAAAAGGCAATGTCTCTGCTATATAACCTCTTGCAGCCACGATATTGGGGCGACCTTGATGTCGACTTATTTCCAAACATCACTGAAGTAGTCTTGGCTAGCGATAAGACGACTAAGATCCTTGATACCAACGTGGCGGAAAAAGACAACCAAGACGAAAAGTTTTTGACGAATATCATCAATACCTTGCAGATTGTCCGGATCATTCTTAACTTCAAGTCTGACGACTGGATCTTAAGAAACATGACGTCAATCCAGAAGATCATCGAGAAGTGCCTCAAGTCGGAAAATCCCGAATTACATGACTGCCTTCATCTAGCAGATAAGAAATATGACGATGGGCGGGATGTCAAGTCCATTATTCAGCGGATTCTAGATGCTTTACCAGAAGACGTGCCGATGGAAGACGCCGACGCAGAAGGCGAGCCAGAAGCTCCAATGTCGGAAATCATAACTTTCTTGTCAGCCATCGCGACGGAGTCTCTAGCAAATTCCAACTACGTGTCCGGTGTCAACATTCTGTGGTCCATTGGCCAACGCAGACCGCGGATCATTGACCAGCATTTCGTGGCTTTAATGAAGGCCTTGCAAACTAAGCTAGCAAAGGAGCACGTCCAACACTACTCAGCCGTGGTTGCACATCAGCAGCTTGGCCCGATGCGGCCATCCCAAGATCCAAATGCTCAGACAGGAGAGTTGTCTCCCTACGAACTTAGTATTCAGACTGACTTGATGATCAAAGCTATTCAAGTCACTGCAATGCGTATAGAAAAACTTGGCGATCACCGTCGACCATTTTTGAGTGTGTTAGCTACACTCGTGGAAAAATCGCAACATATCCCCCTCTGCGAAAAGATACTTGAAATGGTAGAGGACTGGATATTCCGGTCCGAAGGAGCATGGCCATCACTTAAGGAGAAGACAGCTGTATTGCATAAAATGCTTTCTTTCGAGCACCGTAGCGACCCGACCATGCTAGGAAAATTCCTTGAATTGGTAATTCGCATCTATGAGGATCCAAAAGTCGCCAGAACCGAGCTTACAGTTCGAATGGAACACGCCTTTTTGATCGGAACGCGAGCTCAGGATGTCGAAATGCGCAATCGTTTCTTAACCATATTTGACAAGAGCTTGTCGAAGACGGCAACGGCTCGCCTGTCGTACGTTATTGGCTCGCAGAACTGGGATACCCTTGCCGACTCTTTCTGGCTAGCTCAAGCCTCTCAGCTCCTACTTGGCGCCGTTGAGATGAACTCCAGTATCCAACTACACCACGAGGACTTCCGGACACTCCCCGCGTCTCTCGTTTTCGGTACTTACGCCAGAGATTCAAGAGAACCTTCCACAATGGTTGATGATAAGTATGAAATGTTCATGGCCAACCATCGACGTTTCGTTGCTGAAATTGGGGATGTCAAGGTTCGAGACATCATGGAACCCTTAATCCAACTTCAGCACATCGATAGCAACCTATCTCACAGCCTATGGGTTACCTTATTCCCCATGTTCTGGTCCGCGACTGCGAAGGAGGAGAAAACAGATCTCGAGAAGGGCCTGGTGGTGCTTCTATCAAAAGATTTTCACTCTCGCCAGATTGACAAAAGACCCAACGTTGTACAAACCTTGTTGGCAGGCGCTGCCAAGGCATGGCCAAGCTGCAAAATCCCGCCACACATTCTCAAATTTGGTGCTAAAACGTACGATGCCTGGTATACGGCCTTAGTCCAGCTTGAAAATGTGGCCATCAAGCCAGATGTTGACTCGCCTAAAGTGCGAGAGAGCAACCTTGATGCGTTGATAGAACTGTATTCAAGCCTTAAGGAAGACGATCTTTTCTATGGTACCTGGCGTCGGCGATGTCAGTTTGTCGAGACTAACGCAGCTTTGTCGTATGAACAAAACGGCATGTGGGACAAGGCACAGAGGATGTATGAAGCTGCCCAGATCAAAGCCCGAACAGGAGTTATACCGTTCTCCCAGGGTGAGTATATGCTCTGGGAAGATCACTGGGTCCTCTGTGCACAGAAACTGCAGCAGTGGGAGATACTGCAAGACTTTGCCAAACACGAAAACCTCCAGGATCTTCTTCTCGAGTGTGCCTGGCGAAGTATAGATATGTGGCAAACCAAAGAACAACGCGATAGCCTAGACTTACTCATCAAGGGCGTCATGGATGCTCCAACAGCTCGGCGGGCCTTTTTCCAGAGTTTCATGTCCCTTTTGAAATTCCACCATCAACAAGAGAGTGCCGCAGACTTTACTCGCGTCTGCGACGAAGCTATACAACTGTCCATACGAAAGTGGCATCAGCTGCCGAAACGTTTGACCGCCGCCCATATCCCCCTACTGCACAACTTTCAGCAACTTGTCGAACTCCACGATGCTAGTGTCATCTGCCAGAGTCTCGCCAATACCAATCAGACAAACTTGGACGTCAAGTCTGGTGAGCTGAAACTCCTGCTTGGATCATGGAGAGATCGATTGCCGAATATCTGGGATGATATCACTGACTGGCAAGACTTGGTCACCTGGAGACAACATATATTCGGTCTGATTAACAACACTTATCTCCAGCTTCTACCACAGCAAGGGCAAGGCGCCAACGGCGCTTCGTTTGCATATCGTGGTTACCACGAAACGGCATGGATAATCAATAGATTTGCCCACGTTGCGCGAAAGCATAGTCTGCCTGATGTGTGCATCAATCAGCTCAGTCGCATCTACACACTTCCTAACATAGAGATTCAAGAAGCTTTCCTGAAGTTGAGAGAGCAAGCGCGATGCCATTACGAGAACCCCGAGGAACTCAACAGCGGGTTGGATGTCATTAATAATACTAATCTTAACTATTTTAACAACCAACAGAAAGCTGAGTTCTTCACGCTCAAGGGCATGTTCCTGGAGAAGCTTAAGCAGAAGGATGAAGCAGATGCAGCCTACGGTACGGCACTTTACTATGATATAGGAAAAGCCAAAGCCTGGGCCGAATGGGGCTACTTCAACGATCGCAAGTTCAAAGAGGACCCTTCGGATATGAACTCGGCTAGACAGGCTCTTACTTCGTACCTGCAAGCTATCGGCAGTTACAAGAGCGGCAAGGCCCGAAAACTAATTGCGCGCATTCTATGGCTCCTAAGTTTAGACGATTCCAACGGAACGATCGCTGCCGGCTTCGATGACTATAAAGGAGAAACTCCTGTGTGGTATTGGATCACCTTTATACCACAGCTCTTGACCGGAATGGCCCACAAGGAAGCGCCCAAAGTTCACGCGATATTGCTCAAGATAGCCAAGGCATATCCTCAGTCCCTATACTTCCAGCTGAGGACGAACCGTGAAGATATGCTTGCCATCAAGAAGAACCAGGAAGCTAAAGAGAAAGCAAGACAGCGAGCTCTATCTGGAGGCAAGGCCAACAGCTCGCCATCGCAGAGCAGGCAAGAAAATCCACAAGCCAAGACGGAGTCATCGTCCAGGCCCGCTACTGCGAGCGGCGATGGAAGCGCACAAGCAAAAACAGAGCCTTCCGATGCCAACGGATCATCCAATGGAGCACAAGCCAATGGCAGCACCCCGGCACCCAACGGGGACCAGTCGACCAGCAAAGATGGCGCGTCATCAACTGCATCGCAGAAACGACCGCCCTGGGAGCTTACGGAAGAGATCATGTCCGTACTCAAGACAGCCTTTCCGCTACTTGCTCTCTCTATGGAGACAATGGTTGATCAAATCCAAAAATACTTCAAATGTCCACCTGATGAGGATGCCTATCGACTAATCGTAGCGCTGCTCAACGACGGCCTTGCGTACGTGAGTCGTATGCCAGCTTCATATGCCAGGGATGTAAAGTTGCCTGCGGCTACTGAGACCAATATTACTCGTTTCGCCGAGACGATCCTTCCTGCTCATATTAAGAAGTCGTTTGAGGCAGACTTTGTTCAAGTAAAGCCGACAATGTACGAGTACATTCACAAGCTACGTAAGTGGCGCGACAAATTTGAGGAGAAGCTCGACCGCAGAAACCCCAAGGCTTACTTGGAAGGCTTCTCACGCCATCTCAGCGAGTTCCGCTATCAGAAGTTTGACGACGTCGAGGTTCCAGGCCAATACCTGCAGCACAAGGATAAGAACCAGGATTTCATTCGTATTGATCGCTTCCTCCCCAACGTAGATCTTGTCCGGGGCATCGGCTCCTCTCATCGACGTCTGAAGATTCGTGGCCACGATGGCAGTGTTCACTCATTCGCAGTCCAGCACCCTGCCGCACGACATTGTCGACGTGAGGAAAGAATTCTGCAACTTTTCCGACACTTGAACCAAACCCTGGCGAAGAAAAAGGAGAGCCGACGTCGCGACCTACAATTCACTGTGCCATTGATGGTTCCTCTTGCACCACACATTAGAATTGTCCAAGAAGATACATCGTACATCACGCTGCAGGGCATCTACGAGGACCATTGTCGACGAAATGGAATGCTCAAGGACGAACCCGTCATGTTTACAATGGAGAAACTAAGGAGTCTCGTTGAACCAAAGATAGTAAGTACTACTTATTCTAATAATATGGCAGCTGTCGCTAACAAATCGTCTCAGAAAATCCCCGAGCAAACGGCGACAGCCCGCCTTGAGGTGTTCACTGCTATCCAAGAGAAGTGGGTGTCACAAACTGTGGTGCTCGATTACTTCCAAAGCATCTTCCCCGAGTTCTCTGAATTTTGGTTATTCCGTCGACGGTTCTCGTACCAACTTTCGGCGTTAACTTTCATGACCTATATCCTCTTCATGACAGGACGATATCCCCATAAAATTAATATTGCCCGAGGCTCTGGCAAGATCTGGGGTTCCGAACTGATGGCGTTCATGGCACCCGGCAAGCCTTTCTTCCATAACCCCGAACCGGTGCCGTTCCGTCTCACGCCTAACCTCCAGACATTGATGGGACCTCTGGCCACTGAGGGTATATTTAGTTGCTCCATCATGGCGATCGCACGCTGCTTGACGGAGCCCGAGTTTGAGCTTGAGCATGCCTTGACGCTTTTCGTCCGTGACGAGGTGATATTCTGGTTCACCAGCAGCCACCGGACCATCCAACTCAACGAGAACCAGCTCCGCGAAACAGTCCAGACCAACTGCGACATGATCGTCAAGCGTGCGGTCAGTCTAGCGCAGGACTCGGTGGGCAATCTGCCGGCCAATCAGACAGTCATCGACCTCATTGCCCGTTCGGTCAACCCCATGAGCCTCGCGCAGTGCGACGCGCTCTGGATGCCCTATCTCTAAACTTAACAAACACATTCATGATCTTTCGAGGATGTCGCGTGTCCAAGAACACAGGCAGAGGTCTTCTGTGATAAAGACCCAGTTATGATTATATGAAGAAAACAGAATAAAAACAAAAAAAAAAGTGACGGTGAAGGGGGGTATAGTAAAGGATTTATGGTCTTCGGCAGTGGTTTACGCTCTGATGCCTTTCTAGGTACCTATAGTAGAGGTTTGAGAATGGCAAGTGTGCAATGCAAGCATGGCGTTTAGGGAACGAAGGGGTCAAAAATGGGATATTGACATGGCGGCGACCCGGCGGGTGGCATTTATGTGAATCCAGGGCAAAATGAAAATGGACAGTACCCCATTATGACCTAGGTAGGCTAGCAGATGAGCTAGCATCGAAATTAATTAATGCGTTGATTTATAAAAATGACTGCGTTGTCTTAAGCATCTTCTCAAATGCTTCGTTCTCGTTGATGGATGCTGGAGTTGCGGGTTTAACCCTATCCGGTATTTCCCCCTGGATTGTATTCTATTTTTCATCGTATCTCAAATAGTGTTGAGGTATGATCGCCTGCAAGAGCCTCTCCGTTCATCATCCCGTCGACATAACACTCGCCAATGAGTTGGTAGTAAACATTCGGGTCACTCTCCAACTTCACCAGCTTCTTGTCTATGTTCGGGTTCACACTCGACGATTCGTCCGGGTTGTCCGCATGTTCCCTGCCAGCCGTTTGCGATGTATGGTTGCTGGTAGTGCCTGCTTGCTTCTGTTTCTTTCTTTGGGAATCTACCCTTGCAAAGGCCCCCTTTCGTCTGCGTAGATTTCCAGGCTGTTTCGAAGGGCCAGTCTTGCGGCGGGCTGAGGTACCTTTCCACACTTGCCAAATCTTCTTGGCTGCTTCGACCCTCCCCTCCTTTTCCATTTTTTCCTTCTTCTCCTGCCTTTGTCGGCTCTCCTCTGCAACTTCTTTTGGTGTCTTGGCAAACTTGCGAAGCAAAACAGGCACACTGCAGCCGTACAGAATACAAATCAAGTCGCCCGATTTGGTGGGTTCCGGGGCGAGACCCAGTCTCCGATCCCTTTTCGTTCGCATCAATCTTCTGTTCCATATTGAAGACTGAACCCTTCGCAGCACATCGCCCACTATGCTACAGCTTCCCCAGTTAACAAAGTCCTTGGTGTCTAGCGAGTCCCCTGGCGCCGCCTGTTTGAACGCGTAGTCTACTAAGCGCGGATAATATCTAGGTGCATTTTCGCCCGCTGGGCTTCGGTCCGCCACCATGGTTCTCAAGAACTCATCTGACAATTGGCCGTTCAGGACCTTACGTCCCGCAAGTTTCAACCAGCCGCTTGGAATATTCCCCTGATGGGCGCAGTATTTCAAACCCCTTACTTCGTCTAAGACAAACCCCTCCACGAACATGCTATGATAATGGAATTCATTGAGTCTCTCGTCCTGACTATAACGTGTTACCCCATCTTCGAACCTAAAGTTATCAGTGAGCACATTAGTCCCGGCCGCGCTGTATATACGTCTTGGTGGAAGCCCAACTAGACTGTCGGCGTTTAGGCGTGTCGTCTTTTGGCCCATGTAGTTCGTCCCGAATGTGGCCTTGTCAACGGTTTGAATCCATGATGGCAGAGTATCCATTCCATCTCCTTCTTCCCGCTGAATGCCAGTATATATACGACTGTCACGAGCCTCCTCGTCGTCGTCATCGCTTAGAAAATCTGATGACGTTGGTTCAGGGGCCCACGGTCGGCAAATAATGTCGAGGGCGCGGGTCTTGTCAGATTTATCAACAGTCCATTTGACAAACTGAACGTAGACATCTGATAAAGGAAGGGTATAATCAACATGGTACAATGTGGACACGTTAGTTTTTGTTAACTGGTTGATGAGTTTGTCCGTGATGTGCTCTGGATAAGCCCATGATTCAATTACAGTCCTTTCTAACCTTATCGTCGTGGATGTTGTGTCTTTTGCTATTGCCAGGAGAGCGTAAACGGCATCACGAGGCTCTGACGAGTCAAATGTTGTGAGTTTGGAGACGAGATACTCAAGACTGGATTGAGCTTCCCGTTCTTTTCCCACGAGCCATCCGGAGAGGTTGCTTGTCTCTTCAACCAGTTTAGTGGCACTCAGTTCAGACACGGTACCAAGATACGCTGATATATGTCCAAATTCCTTAGTGACTTTTACAATTTCGGAAATCTTACTGGTGCTTTTTTCCACCTCGTTGAAGAGGGAAATCGCGTCCGCGAAATCCTTCCAATCAACTGAACACGCACCGCAGAGAAGGGTTGCGTTTTGGGCGACGGCAATCTCTTGTATAATCCACCGACGGGAAAACCATGATCTCTTGATTAAGGCTGACAGGGCTCGCCATTCTCGGACTGCGCTTTTGTCGCTAATCAGGTGATCGAAATCGCCCAAGCTTATTATTCCGCTGATAAATTCCATGGCTCTATCGCTGTCGTCACTCGCCTCTCCGAGCCACACATACACCCGTTCCGCTTCCCCATATATTCTAAACATCATAGGAACCTGGAAGTTCTTTTCGAAGAGGTCCTCTTGATCTATACAGATATAGTCAATCCAGACCCTGAAGAGCTTGCGCGAACGAAGCATTCGGATTGCCGATTCAAGATTTTTGGGGATTCTGAACTCGTATGCTAGGTTCTTCTATAATACCTTTATTAGCAACTACATAAAAAGGTTAGGCAAGGGGCTAACAATTCAGCCATATTTAATATAAATAACTACAGTGAGTTGAACTAAAGCTCAGAACGAACAGAACTGACCTCGATGATTCGGATTGATGTAAACTCTTGATTCAGATTACCCCAGCACCATGATAGCGCAGCATATGCTCCGCCTTGCGGGGTTTTCACAAGGTTGCAGTCGATGGGATCGCTGGTATTATCGATTATCTCTAGAATGCGAATCTCTTTGGATGGTTCACCCAGTGGGCAACACTGCCCATGCGAATATCGACGCATTCTAGGGAATAACATTGGTGATAGGTGTGGCTAGTCGTTCTACCTAGTAGGGAGGGATCGTAATGTAGAATAAACGATATCGTGAGTTAGATGTTAGGTGTGGTTGCACAGCATCCTCGACACTGCAGAAATCAGGATATCAAGTTATGACGAGAGCTAATTGCCACCGAACATGGCTTTTTAAGGGAGGGAATGGTGAAAGGTAAAAGCTATCCTTTACCTAAGAGACCTCAGAACGTCCATCAGTACCAGATATACAGTATATGGATCAGTTTACCGTCTACGGGCACTCTAGTTAGGAGCACCACATACAGCCAGATACCACAGACAAGACGATAATATGCAGGTGCTTAAGAATCGAAACGGATAGAGTAGCTCCGGATAGCAATGTCAGGATATAAGAGGCTAGCCTACTGAACGAGGCGTCATGTAAGGCAGCCACCAGCGCCCCCAGCGTTTAGCTATCGAGATCGCTGCCTACCTGATAGGACAATTAGGACAGCTAAATGACGGGCATAAATAAGGCAAAGAACCTTAGGACACTGGAGAATTATTAATCGAATTGAACCTTAAGTTCCAAGCTCTATATACTAGATATTAGCCCGTGTCACAGTGGACCCGAGATATACGTATTGCTCCATCGCTATCTCTTCATCGCATCGTGAAATCTACCGGAAATCTACCTTCACTATATTCATTGTGTCACGATTGATATAAGAGGCGATTGCATGCTTACAATAACGGCGTCGCTTTTGCAACACATTGCTTATATCTCTATAATCTCCTCTCACAGGCAGTTTAACTATCGGCTACAAGCAATCACGTAACTGCTAGATTATGAAAGTACTTATTATATAGATGTGATTTTCATAGCGGCTGATGTTCCTCTCTTAACGCCGACCATTCTATAGAAGTTGACAGATGACTAATGGAGATAAGGGCGATCCCCATGCAGTCCCCCACGCAACCACGTTTTCTCCAGTTCCCATTGCAACTCAAAGGCGGAGTAGAGACCGGGTTGATATCTATAAGTAGAGCGTGTTATCTAATTGTACCTCACCATGGACCGCATCTTACTCACTCTGTCATGTCCCCCGTAGTAGAAACAACTAAGGGAAGTACTCTCATGATGGAGCCTGAGGTACACTCTTCGTTACGTACTAGCCATGATAAGCTTGATATAAAGCCTGTTGATAATGTTGTCGCGGATGAAGAGCCTGCTGGAGGTGAGTTTAGACGGTTTGCGAGAGGCGAGATGGATCCCAAAGAGAGTGCTTTGGTACGCAAGCTCGACTGGTACATTATGGTATGAAGACCTGAACCTATATGGAACTCTTAGATTGTGGAAGATATGCTCATACTTAGAAAAGCCGACCATCTGTGTCATGTATTTCCTCAACTACGTTGACCGCAACGCTATCGCCCAAGCCCGCCTAAACCACCTGGAGAGTGACCTCAACATGGTGGGCAACGAATTCAACACGGCAGTCAGCATGTAAGCGAGTATTCTCGTTCCTCGTCTTTTGTTGGGCATGTCGCTTAACCGGCTCCCCATAGTCTCTTCGTGGGATACGTTCTCATGCAAGTACCGAGCAACATGTTGATCACGCGCATCAAGCCGGGAATCTACATGTCCGGATGCATGTTCCTCTGGGCTGTGGTATCTGCCTGCACGGCCGCAGTTAAAAGTTACGGGGGACTGGTGGCTTGCAGGTTCTTTCTTGGAATTGCAGAAGCTCCGGTAGGAAGTCTCGTCATATACTCTTTTTCGAATAGTATGATAACACTATCAAGTTCTATCCCGGCGCCACCTACATCTTCGCAATTTACTACACGCATAGCGGTTAGTTGTTGGTTGGTTGGCAATTATTATAAGGAATGGGAGCTGATCATATAGCAGAGATGGCTGCACGGGTTGGTCTCATGTATTGCGGTCAACTCCTCGCAACCGGGTTTACCGGCTTGATCTCGGCCGGCGTCTTTGCCGGGATGGACGGTTTGAGAGGGCTCACTGGATGGCAGTGGCTATTTATCATCGAAGGCGCTTTGACGGCTTTCGTTGCGATACTCGGATTTTGGCTGCTACCCAACACGCTGGACGATACTCCCTGGTTGACAGAAGAAGAGCGTAAGTTAGTACAGGTACGCATGGAGCGCAACAAGATTAGCGATGTTCTTAGCAAGGCCACCGCATTGGAAGGTCTCAAGCAGGCCTGTAAGGACAAGAGAACTTGGCTCTTCTGCTTCATGCAGATGTTCCATTTGTCGTCTAGTGCTTTTAATGCGTTCTTCCCGACGTAAGTTCCATCAACAATATATAACCCCTCAAGAGTCGTAACCTTGTGGTGATGCTAATATTCCCCTTGAAAACAGAGTCGCAAAGACACTCGGGTACAACACGACGGTCACTCTATTGTTGACGTGTCCACCTTTCGTGCTCGCTGGCGCTGGTAGCGTCCTCGTCGGCTGGAGCTCCGGCAGATTCAACGAGATGACATGGCATATCACTGCCACTTTATCCGTTGCAATCGTTGGCTTCGTCATGGCTGCTTGCACGCTCAATACAGCGGCACGCTACGTCGCCTGTTTCATCTTCCCGGTCGGTGCATTTTCTGCTAACTCGGTCATTGTCGGCTGGGCCTCGTCAACGCTGAGCCAGACAGAAGAAAAGAGAGCCGTAAGTCCCAACTTTCTATACCACTGCCGCGAAGACGCTAAAGTAATCCTCCTCTTATAGGTCATTCTCGCATTGACTAACGTGTTTGGACACATTGGCTATATATACGGCGCGTATCTGTGGCCGGATAGTGACGAGCCAAGATATGGCATCGGGTTCGGCGCATCGGCAGGCTTTGCGCTCCTTTCCATCTGCTGTGCTTGGGTGATGCGGACGTTGTTGATCCATGATAATAGGAGGATCCGGGCATCAACTTCGGAGCATGTCAACATATACAGCTACTAGTTAGAGTTGGTCATGAAAGCCCTGGTCGTATGTAGAACACGAACGTGATCTTCAATGAAGGATAGGTATTGCATTGACTTCTTGTCTTCCGTCTCGGCATTGGTGACGTGACCTGTGACCCGGGAAAAGCCGATGCAAGCCCTCCGATATCGATACGGACCTCTAGCTATCTAAGTACCTAAGTACCTCTTAATTCTCAGAATTTCTAAATTTGTTGCTCAGATCAAGAGCGACGATCAGATCAACGTCCTCGAGGCCCAATTCGTTCGACGATCGCTACGATACGATACCCAAGTACAGCTGTATTGCGACCGAATCCGTCCCGAAGCTAAAAATGGCAGCCCGGCGCATCGTCTCGCCGCGCTCTGCCTTCAGCACGCAGCTACGAGCGATATCGCGGCAGTACTCATCGAGCAGCCACCCGACAGTCCCGCTGGCCTTTGACCACCACGAGCCCCCGAAGGGCGGCCGCCACCGACAAGATGCGCCCATAATAGTCATGCACGGCCTATTCGGATCCAAGAAGAACAACAGGAGCGTCAGCAGGTGAGGGACCCCTCCCAAGGCGCCACCCCGAAGCCCACGTGTCTGTCCGGGACCCAGATGGAGGCGGCGACAATGGAAAAAATAGAGAAAAAAAAGCTGACTTAGTCCCGTGGGAAAGAGTTCTAGCTCGTGACCTCAAGCGCCACGTCTACACCGTAGTATGTTCTCGCGCCCAACTCCCGCCCCTGCCGGTGCTGTCGCTGTCGTCATCTAACAGAATGCCTTCGCTCTGCTTCTAGGACCTGCGCAACCACGGCGAATCACCCCACTCGCCGCTCCACGACTACCTGGCCATGGCGGACGACGTCGCGGCCTTCATCCGCGACCACGGGATGTCTGACCCGACGCTCATCGGCCACTCCATGTGAGAAATCCCGATTTCCCAACCCAATCCCAATCCCAACCTCGACCCGCTCGAATACCACTTCAAGAGGGGGAAACCGTAATTCTCACAGCGCATCGTCGTTCGTTTTCTAGGGGAGCCAAGACGGCCATGACACTGGCCCTCAGCAAGCCGGACCTGATCAGCGACTTCGTGGCGGTAGACAACGCACCGGTGGACGCGGCGCTGGGCGGGCCCTTCGCGCGATACGTGCAGGGGATGCGGCGGATCGACGCGGCGGGCGTGACGCGGCAGGCCGAGGCGGACGCGATCCTGAAAGAATACGAGGAAGAAATGCCGATCCGACAGTTCCTGCTCGGCAACCTGCACCGACCGAAGGATAGCTCTGTCCAGAAGTTCCGCGTGCCGCTTGATGTTATCGGGAAATCGTTAAATAACATGGGCGACTTCCCCTTCAAGGACCCGAGCTCGGCCCGCTTCGAAAAGCCCGCGCTGTTCGTCCGCGGCACTCGCAGCACGTACATACCCGACGAGGTCGTGCCCCTGATCGGCCAGTTCTTCCCGCGCTTCCGGCTCGTCGACATCGAGGCCGGCCACTGGGTTATCTCCGAGAAGCCCGAAGAATTCTTACGAGGTGAGTTGAATTACTGTAACGGAGACGTTCGCCCCCGTAAAACATGTTGTACTATCTTTGGATTGGAACTCACAAACATTCATTTTATAGCCGTCATAGAATTTCTCACGCCGAAAGAGTAGGGTAAGACGGAATCACACAAAGTATATATATAATCGTGAAACATTCGTGTGTATAGCATTGCATAAAGGGGGGGATATCATCTAGAAGGAAAGGAGCTATGTACATTCGACACCATTTGCATCCAACTCTCGGCGTTTATACACGTTGCTTTGCCGAAGGAAAAAAGGGGGTAGGTAGTAAACGGATAGAGAGATAGAGATAGACAGGGGGAATGGCTCAAGCCATTGTTCATTTTAGCAGGGGCAAGCCGAAGAATAATTGGACCCAAGCTGCCCGAGATTCAGACCCGTGCTGCTAGACGCGGGTGTCGCGGCGGCGAGGAGCTGCGGTCTCTGAACGATCTGGTCGACGACCTCGACGAACGGCTTCCGCACGTTCTCCCGCGTCTTGGAGCTCACCTCGCAGAACCCGGCTCCTTGTGACTCCGCGAACGCCTTGCCCTCCTCGAAAGAGACGGCGCGGCCGCCCGCGGCCACCTTGTCCAATTTGCTCCCGACCTGGTAAGAAATTAGCCGTCGCTATCCTGTTTTATATTGGGTGACCAATATGGGACAGAGGTATGCTATACCAAGTAAATCACGGCGTCTGGAGAGGCGTTGGACCTCGCCTCTTCGATCCACTTGTCCATACTCAGAAAGCTCTTCTTGCTGGATATGTCGTAGACTATGATGACGGCGTGGGCGCCCCGGTAGTAACTAGTGGACAAGGTACGAAACCTTTCTTGTCCGGCCTTCGGGGCGACCGTGTCAGATCTGTACTCCAGCAAAATTGTGTGTATTGTGAACTTACAGTATCGAATATGTTCAGTCTATACGCCTTGCCCCGTACGGCTAATTTCTTCATCTGATGACGTGTGAAACAAGCGTTAGCTAAAGCTCTCCTTCTCTCACACACATCCACTGACGTGGATCTCATACGGCCGGTTGGATTAAGCTGTGCGAGTCTCACCTTGAAGTCAATCCCGATGGTTGCCGTCGTCGACTCCGGGTCGAACTGGTCATCGCAATCTGTACATCCACAGTTGAGCACACCTGAATGAATAACAGCAAATCAAGAGCCGCAAACCAAGCACGTACATCTCAAGAGCACTGTTCATAATAACACAGCATTAGCCTCGATTCAGATGCAGATTTGGATTCCAGATCACATATGCACACGGGTGCGAATGACAAAACGGGAATGCAGCCGGCCGACGGGATTCTCATACGTACATGCAGATTTGCCGGCGCCGGAAGGGCCGATGATCAGCACTTTGAGCACCGGGAGCGCGTCCTCGGATGCCATTCTGCTTGCCGCGGTACTTGTTTGCTTATGCGCGCTTTCTCTCTTCTTTCGAGACCCGTCGATCGAATATCTCTGTGAATCTCTAATGATTGTCCCCACGTTCCACTACGGCCGGAGCGCACGGATGTAAGAAGAGCCGAGTATGGAAGCGGAAGCGATGCGAGAAGATAAGGCAAACAAACTAATTCTTCGATGTTTCAAAAGGGATAAGTAACAAATAAAGTGCCTTAGGTAGTAAATAAAATAGTTGATGTTTTCTTTCTTATTCCCACGTAACATGTAAATGATATAATTCCTATAACAATGCTGCCTTATTCCTTACCTAAGGCGAGGCAAAAGTAATGAAGTAGGCGGTAGGTAACGCTAGATTCGGTCATGCGAGCAGCCTACACTACCCGCTTTTGGTGTGTGGCAGTCCCTGTTTCGCAGCTGAGAGTTTCGAACTAATACTTCATAGCTGGGGGGTACAGATATGACCTTGGGATAATTCTTGGACTGCGGGACGGGTTTGTGACGTAGCAAAATGATTGGCAGGAATTCGTTTCCAAGTTTCTAAACTAGGGGATAATACCTAGTTATCTTAATTGCTGAGAACAAGATCATAGTTAACCCTGTTATAATCTACAACTCACTCTACCTCATTGGTTCGAGATGGGGATGGGATATGCGTTGATAATTATGCAGATAAGTATCTGTAGGTAAGCTGGTGTACCTGACATTGAGTCTGCGGCATGTGACCTCTTACAAGCAAGCCCAACACCAAGGGCTTGCATATTTAATATAATTCTATAAATCTGGAGGGACTTCTTTAGAATTCGTAAGGGCATCACTTTTTAACACTACCACACTCGTGAACTGCTGATTTTGTCGACGCTGTAGACATTATTCCAAGCACATAAAGCATATGACATTATCACGGACGTCGCATAGAAATCCAGATTTGCTTATCAGCTAAACCATTCTCATTTTATCTGTCCTGAGATGCCTGCTGTAACCGCGGCTACCATGCCACGCCGAATGCAATCAGAAGTGAGACCTAGCAAAAACCCACGCCGTACCATGACCCGAGTTCATCATAATTAGACCTCTTCAAGGACGCGCTCCTTGAATTCCCGCTCGACCTTCTGGCCCTCCTCGTTCGTCGTCGACTCTCCGTGCAGGTTCATCAGAGCACCGAGGTCGAACTTGGGTGCCTTTAGAAGCTTGACCTTGCGGATGTGGACCTACAAGATAATCTGTGTTAGTATACCGTAATACTCTGAATGACAGCCCAGCCTTGGCAGCTAAAAGACATAAAAAGCAGCACGTACGTTTTGTAGGGGGTAGATGCCTTGCGTGGCCTTCTCGATCTCGCGGCCAATGACCTCGGGAATCAGCTTGGCAGTAAGTTGCTGCAGGGTGCAGGTGGCGGCCTCGCGCTGGATGATCTCAACCATCTTCTTGCGGATAGCACGAATCTGAGAAGAAGCGGCGTATGTGGTCTTCTTGATCTGGTTGGGTCTGCGCTTAGTGAAGGCAATGGCGAAGAGACGGAGTAGGTATTCGTCGGTAGTCTTGACGGTGACATTGGCCTCGATCAGAGATTGCCATTTTCGCACCAGAGACCGCAGCTTGTCGGAGGTGAAGTCGAGTCCGTGGAAGTTGGTTAGGCAGTTCTTGCCCTGGACCTCGTCTACGCGTAGCTTGACCTTTCGGAAAGAGTGATCCTCATCCTTCTGTAGATCGGCGAGGGAGACCTCGACGATTCGGCCCTTCAGAGCGTCGTTTGCGTTCTTGAGACCGGTGGTTCGGTTGACGAGAGTCTTGCCGACACTACACAATAAGGTTAGAATTGTTAATCCAGATACCGCGGTGACGATGAATTATTCATACTCTCGGATGTTGAAGGGAGCAGGCGCCTAAGGAAAAATTACAGTCAGTCTTAAAATTTCTTTGCGCATCGAATTTGGTGGTTGACGGGATCGGCTTACCTTGATTGAGTACCAATCCTTTCGTGCGAAGGGGTCCTGTGCCTTCTTCTTCAGGCCCTTCTTGCCCTTAGAGAGTCTCTTGTTCCTATTACGAGATGATGATTAGCATCGAATTCCTTCTCGTGTTGGCGGAGGGGCGAAGGCAAATTGCAGACAAGCATCGTGATCGCAAAAGTCGAGTGGCAGACGTCGCAAAAGCCGTAGAAGCTGAATAGGAAACTCAAATTACTCACTTTCCAACCGCCATGTTTGCGAGGGATCAGTATAGCTCGCAATGCAGGACGATATTGTTGATGTGTGGAAAGGACTTTTTGATTTGCGTGTTGGATGGAACTGGTAGTGAATTCTAGTGTGCCCGAAATTTCTTGTTTGTGCGCGGAAAATCCAATGCTGTGGGGTTTCAATGTCACGTGCCCTAGCGCTTTAATCAGCGTTATCGCCTAGCGATTGTGTACCTGGAAACCTAAATCCGGGCTCTTATTCGTCAAAATCAATCTTAGTATATGCTTTGCTAAATCTGTCCATGAAATTGCATAATATTCATTAAGTAGTAGCTGATGATACTGAAAAGTAGGGGCTACCGCCATAACAAATATTTTAATGTTGCAATTGAGGTCTGAGATTTTCAAGGGTTGACACAGCATGCCGCCCTTCTCTCATACCTTCTAAACAGTCCATGCAAAAGTGAGACATTTTGACTCAGGATCCAGTTACACTTCATACCTCGGTATACAGACTTTGTCTCGGCTAGCAGCTGTCAAATCAGACCTCACATCACGTTCAACTACGAATACCATCATACGTCTTTTGATCAAAACCTCGTTGTCGAGGTTATGTGGACTGACTATAGCGGAGCTAGAGGTCGTGCGACAAGAAAGTCTTGTGAAGCTTGTCTCTTATTACAGCCATCGTAATTTGTGATGGAAGGGGTATTCCCATCTGTCTTTTCCTTCGTTTATGCTCATTTTCTGGGCAACGTCCCACAATATCCAACTGTTATGTGTATCTCTGCTTCATCCAGCCGAGCACCTTCATCCCAAGCATTAGGTATGACAGAAGCTTGGTCAACGGATAGCGAAAATCAGAAAAAAAAATTTACATGAATCAATCAGCAAAAGAACTCCCCGGCGCCTGTTGACCCTTTGTCATGCTGTGTTATCCGTTTCGCTTTCCTGTCATCGTGTCATTAGAGAATGAGACGAGATGCTCGCTGTTCGTATTAAGGATTCGGGGACCTCCGCGAATCCTAACCCTTCAATGCCATGCCAATGCCATCGCAGATTAGGTATGATGCGCCGGCGACGATTCTAGTCGTCAATTGCCCAGGTCATCAATTGGCCTAGGCTGTCCTTTCCACCGCCGCCTTCTCCTCGTCTGGGTGCTCGCCTACTTCCCAGGTGTCGAAGCTAGGAAAGCTGAAGTAGCAGTCTGCCCCTCAATATTAGCACAAAAAAGAGGCTCCTCTGATCGTCGCCTATAGGCGATCAATTAAGGACCTGGGTCCCCGTGGGTGGACGCACCTGGGTTATTTGTGGCTTCTGACAACAAACGAGGCTCGCGGGTATCGGCCGACTCCAGGCCAAAGCTCCGCGTCGACGACGGCGAGGAATTCGCGTTAGAGATTGCAACGCGGCTCAGCATATCTGCTGCCCTCCGGCTGGTGTTGGGGCTCGTCAGCAACGCTTTGCAGGCGTTGGAGGTGGTGATGGAAGGTTCCGTGGCGCAGGCCCTGAGTAAGCGGGGCCGGCGTCTCTCGGTGTGCTTGGGCCTTGGAGACGACTCCCTTCGAGGTACAATATCGGGTGAGTATCTAGCTGTAGCCATTCCAGATGCCCGGGTTGTTGGTTTTGATAGATGGATGGATTTTCGAAGGAAAGGACTGTTTTTGGAATTGCAACCTTAAAACAAGTCTTTGTAAATCGAGTGGCAACTTTGGAACCTTTTGGTGCTTTGGTTGTTGCTTTAGTGAGAGAACAATGCGGGCTGGAGGAGCAGAGCTTCTTCCCCCTCCCCTTCGATGGATGAATGGATATCTCAGACGTTTAAGACAGTAGGCAGTAAGGCAAAAAAAAGGCCGCTAAGACCAAATGTCTCCCGGCTGTTGTGGAACGACATCCCCAGACAGTCGGTGCGGGCAAATGCCACATGTCACTCGCGAATGGGGACATTTCGTATGTGGTGGCTGCTGTTTGGTCTCCGTTGGTCTGGGTGGTTTGGGCCGTAGACGCCTGCAGCAGTGTTGGGCCGTCCTGCGCAGTTAGAATGGTGGGAGTGGAGAGACGTGCTGGCCGCTGAACCACTCACGAAGCTGCTGTCGTCTAGTATCTCTTAACACCTGCAACACCTGCAACCCATCCTTGCAAGGCCCAATATCCTAAGTAATCCTAAGCTGACCTAGTCATAGGTATCTATTTTGCCCTCTTTTCCCTCCTGTTACTACGTTGTAGTCTTCCCCAGTTTTTCGAGGGGCCGTAGCCTTCGAATGGCTAGACTTGCCGGCGACCTGTCAGCTCCAAGCTCCAGAACCCAGAACGGAGGTCAGCGCCAGTTCGATAATGCCCCTGGTTTTTCCCTGACATTCCCTGGCTACCTGGTATCTCCTGTATATTCCGTGCATCTCCATCAACCCACCACTGCCGTAGCGTTGTTTCGTTCCCTCCCTGGCGTCCCCGTTGATGCACCGATGCACCTCATCATGCCTTCTAAGGCTGACATGGACGGGCGTGGACGAACTGTATCAATTGAAGCTGCACGATTACCTACCATTACCTCCCATTAAGCCCATCATTTGGATAATTTGGTCGTTGACGTTGCTACGACGTAGGTTTGCCGCGTCGTTGCCGCTTGGACATGCTACAATTGGATCGTGGTCATACGCTGGAAAAGAGCTGCTACAGATGGCACCGCAGTCATCAGTCACGAGAAGGTACAAACAAAGACGCGCCTCTTGCAAATGCGTACATTAGTCTCACGCGTGGCAATAGTCTATAGTCTGGTAGAAGCGGGGGTTCTAGGAGAGAGATCAAGTTTTGAACGAGTACGTATATGCAGTTTTCAGTCGACTCCTACATCGGTCATCGGCCGTCGGCATGCCCAGTCCAGTTCCAGCTCAGTCGCCCATCCATCAGTGGTCGATGCTGTCATGGTTATTAATACTAATTTGCAATCTTTGGTTCGTGGTACTTACTCTTCCCAACCCCGGCCCCTCACGGCTTCTAATTCGTCTGCCGTCATTCTGTGGCCGGTCGTGAAGTAGCCTGCGAGTGATAAGTCATTCCCAACTGGTCCCGAGAGATGGAAAATCTGCTGGGGTGCGAGCTTACCTGCTGTGATCTTGGCGTCTATCTCGACCCGCGAATCTGCGGGCATTAAGTCCTCGGGAAGTTCTACCCGCTCGTGGATGGGGATACTGTTCTTGGTTAGACGTGTTCGGCTTCTTTGTGCTCTACGGGTATCGGCTTACCCCTGGCCAACGATGGCATCGTATTTCATGCTGCATATTGTTAGCCTTCTCCGATAGGGCAGTTGTCCACCATTTCTAGTCGAGTGACTTACTTGCTCATACTGAGCATTCTGTCGATCTTCTTGATGCCGAGCCAGTGCAGTATATCAGGCATTAGAGCTTGGAAGCGCATGTCCTTTACTCCAGCAATGTTTTCGGTCCTCTTGAAGTACTCCGAAGCACGGTCTTCTCCTCGTTTTCTCGCATTGTACACCACTGCCGAACAAAATTAGGACTAGTCCAGGAGCTTGAATGCGTTAAAACTCACAATACTACTATATATTAGCAAACGAACTGTCCAAAGTTAGGGGCAAATTGTGGCATACCTTGGTCACTTCGCCCAGAGCTCGGCCCTCCTTTCTGAAGTAGATCACTACGCCGCTGCCGCCATTCTGCGCTTGTTTGACAGCTTCTTCGATGCCAAAGATAAGATAGGGCCTACAAGTACAGATATCGGAGCCAAACACATCACTACCGTTGCACTGCATCTCCTGTAAGCCAGACATCCTCCAGTCAGTTATCAGAGTGCAGGAATTACCTCATCGTGAATGCGCAAGGCTAGCTTGGACTTTTCGTCAGACATCTTGGCTGGGTCTCCGAAGCAGTAAACAGTCAGTCCGCCTGACAAATGTTAGCGCTGGAAATGGTTGGTGTTCCTTTCATCGGAAGTTTAGTTACCGATTGGAGGCAGGAAGACTTTGATATCACCGCGCGTGATAAGCTATATTATAGTCAGGTCTACACTTCATTATTGTCAGAATACTGGTGGGCGGAACGTACTTCCGGATAACTACCACCTGTGTGCTCGAATAGCGAGCGTCTTAAGACACCCTCGTCTGCTCAGGTCAGTAGTTGTTTTTGTCAAAACATTCATTGGAATTTAGTGCATACCTATGCCGAATCTTTCTGCTACTCCGGGAAGATACCAAACCTAATCATTTCAGCTTTGTTTTTGGGACGCGGGACTCTCGTGGTCTTACTGGTTCAACTGCAAACTTGGTTACAGCAAGTTCTCCCGTTTCATTCAAGCAAACCTTCCCATCAGGAACACTGGGACGAGGTCAGATTTTTGAGGAAACTACTTGGAGAGGTACATACAGTCTGCCCCTTCGAACACTCTCCTCGAGCTCTGGGAGCTGCGTCGAATTAGTACGAATCACGAACTCGAGGTCAAGAGATCTATACCTTCATATGGGCCTTAGTAACGGCAATAGTCGGACGAATGTCAACTAGTCGCATTGTTAGCATATTCATCAGCTAGCCTTATATGAGACATAGGGAATTCGCTTACCATTCTCTTTGTCTATGAGGTCGGAGAAAAGCCAGGTCGGTAAGTGGCCCCAGGGGTCCATGGCGACAATCTTCTTCTTGTCGCCCCATGCCGGAAATGGGCCTATGTTGACTGCTGGCTCCGTGTTGGTGAAGTCGGGCCTATTTCACAACTTGGTTAGACAAAATTTTCCACCTCACCGATGTCGATCATCGTCATACCTATGGTTGACATTGAGTTGCTTGCTGGCGAGAGCGAGAGCGAAGTAGATGGAGTAAGAGCCACCGTGCGCTGTACCATTAAGCTATACACATTTCCTGGGATTGGTGGTGAAGCGTAACTTACCTCCGATGGCTGAAACTCGTATTAGTGGATGGACAAAATAACTGAGGGTTAGATTAACTTACCATTACGCCTTCGAATCGTGGACGAAGATCGTGACACAACAACCGGGCCACGATCGGATGGATCTGGTGCACCCCAATGAAGAGGGATGGGATTGATGCCAATTTGCTTCGGGTAGGTACTGACGAATGTTAGTATAGGTGTATTAAGAACGTCCCTCGTAAATAGCGATGCTCACGTAAGAATGATCCGGGATGTGAACCCGGATTTCTGTGCCTGGGCCGCTTCTTTCGTTACGGCGGTTGTACTGTCGGCCTCGGTCTCGGTAGCAGCTAGACTAGTCTGGACTGGAGAAGTCGGAGTTCCAGCAAGGAGAGAAGGAGATCTCTTACTATCAGGGATAGGCGATTGCGAGGTGGGAGCAAGAGTATCAAGTCGGCTTGAAACGGTCTGAACTTCTGTTGCTAATCTATTCTGGTTCTCCTGAATAGCCTTAAGAGCTTGAAGAACATCTGCCATGGTCACCCCACTATCTGCACCTGTGCCTGAGCTTGCCATTATTACAGCTAGACAAGGGACAATCTACAAGACACAAAGGAATAGAGACGAGTGTTTCCGGATGAATGAGGTAGCCAACTGAAGTAGTAATGACTTAGAAGTCTATCGCTACTAAACGGGAATTCTAAGACTACTCTTAGAATACTATGTTAGTAACTGATTCAAGCGGGAGCAATGGGTGTGAGTCTTAAAAAGTGTTGAAGGATAGATATAGGTATGTAAGTCGTTGGCTTCTGGCATGAAGGAGGGAGAGCCTAACCGAGTGGAGATGTAGGGCACCCGTACAGGTCAGTAGGAATATCAATATTTCCACGCTTTGCGCCAGACAAGGACGTTTGACAACAGACAGTGTGGAATTGCAGTAGACGAGTAGAGGCAGGTATTTAGAGCTTATATGCTACCTGCCTCCCACCTAAGGTACCTAGGTATGTACCTCCCTACTCAAACGCAGATAAGGTACCTAAAGCAGGCACCTGACTACCTATGGTGAGAGTCCACCGGACTAGACGGAATCTCCACTAGTTCGTACCTGCATCTACTGTACCACATCCACCGCTATCTACGGCCCCAGGCGGGCGAGTTACTTTGTAATGCGGACTGGGATCAGAGTAGCCTGGATAGAGTCATAAAACCCATGGGCATATTTTGGAGTTATGTACATGATTCAAAGAAATACATACATGATGAGATTTGTTACATGAGCAAAATAAATAGAGAGATATATATACCACTCATGAAACATCTAGATGGTAAATATTAGATGAAGGTGGTAAGGAATGTTACAATTCCAATCACAGCGAACGCCAAGCTATTACAGTATCAACAGACATATGCTTGTATGCAGTCGCTAGATATCTCTGTATCAGGAATGAATACGGTAAGGCAGTAAGGCAACCCCGCCTTACTACCAGTGGAATCCACTATCTCGCTAACAGCCCACTTGTCTATCTAGCTTAGTCGATAAGATCGATAAGTGATAAAGACGTCTTATCAAAGCAGGCTCGGACGTCACGCATATTCGTGTAGGTTTGTCGAAGGTTCAACGCTGTTGTTTGAGCACAAAGATTAGACTCGACGTGTAACATGATAGCATCCAACTAAGAACCTACAACACGGCTGATTCAAAGCTTAGCCAGCGTTAAATAGATCCATTCGTCGTTCGCTTTTTTCGTTCTCGACCACAAATCTCCTCTCGTTTCAATCATCACGCGCCTGCAGATTAAAGAACATCACCACAGCCTAGAGTATATTGCGCCGCAGTCACCATGGTAAGTAGCTCCATCCAACCGATCGCCTTGCGAAATGAATACTGACGAGTTGTTACTACAGGGTAAGCGCAAGAAGAGCTCCCGAAAGCCCCAGGGCAAGAAGAAGGTAGGCCATTTCGCGAACGACGAATCGCAATATTTTTTGAGACAGCGCGCGAAAGCTAATCGTACTATAGAACGACCCCCTCCCTACCGTCTTCACCTGCCTGTTCTGCAACCACGAGAAGTCCGTTACGGTCGAGATGAATAAGAAGTCTGGCGTAGGAGAACTTAATTGCAAGGTTTGCGGACAGAAGTTTCAGTGTGGCATCAACTGTGAGTAAAAGCACGCAAGATATTACCCTTGGCTGCCGAGTTACTGATGCGCGATAGATTTATCGGCCCCTGTCGACGTTTATAGCGAATGGATCGATGCAGCAGATGCCGTAGCACAAGACAACAAACGTGGAAGCGATGACGCCCCCACCTCCAGCTACCGTCAAGCACCAAGAAGTTCGGGAGCAAACCGTTATGATGATGAAGATGACCATCGTTATGAGGGAGAGGGAATCGTAGGGGACGATGAAGAAGATTGAGTCTATTGCGATGGCTAACTCGTTATACTTCGCGTAGCAGGCTAGGGTAGAGAAGCTGACCTGGCCCTGAGTAATACTAGCAATGGAATTATACACATTATGTCCTTTTTGAACTTGCTTGTTGTCACGCTCGGCAGCAATTACATCGTATAAAATCGGTCTCCAAAGTCACCTAGGCCTGGAATGATATAACTGGGCAGATGTTAGCAACGAGAAGACATGGAATGCACTGGGAACACTAGGAAAACCTACTTCTTTTCGTCAAGACCCTATTAACTCTGAATTAGTAGCTATAATGTAAATGTAATTAATGTGGATAACTTACCTGATCAACAAACGCCGTGACAACTCGAAGTTTGGGAAACTTGGTTGCGAAGTTCTGAATACCCTCCGGGCTGGCGATCAAGTTCAAGAAAAGAATTCTCTCCTCCGGAACACCACGAGATTTCAGGACGTCCACAGCCATTATAGCAGATCCACCTAAAATAGTTGACTGGTATTAGTTATCAAGCGTATGGAAACACTGTACTCTCGGATATCTAACCTGTTGCAAACATCGGGTCGAGCAGGAGAACCCATCTCTCGGCAATGTCCTCTGGCAGCTTGTCATAGAACAATTTCGGCTTCGAGGTTTCTTCATCCCGCTGGATCAAGATCTTACCGATCCTCACTGACCTACAGCAGTCCCGAAGACCTTGTTCCATGGCTTCACCGGCTCGCATGATGGAGACACCGCATATTTTCCCTTGGAACATGAGTCCCGCGTAGGTACGACCAACGGGTGTAGTAACAGTGTGCTCGACGACGGGAAGATGGTTAAGCCCCTCCTCGACAAGCAAACGAATAATTCGATTCGAGTAGAAGATGAAGTCAGCCCGTTCCGTTTTCTTATCGCGGATCTTCCTATTCCAGAGATAACTTATAAGTGATTCGAGCACAACCAACATGCTCGAGTCGCCAAATAGGAGAATCACTCACGTGAGCAGTGCGATGAGCTGTGGTGTTTGGGGTAACGTAACCACGTTATCATATTTGACCTCGGTCGAAACGGTGGCAATAGGCTTCTGACTGGGCGAGCGATAGTCAGGTCCTACGCATTGGGTAGGACCAACTTGAGGACGGGGGGTAGCCATTCTACTCCAGAGACTCTAGAGATATACTCCAGGTGTCAGACAACAGGGGAATATGTGAATATGTGATAACTTGCGATGTTTAGATGCTGGTTGAAATATCTAACGATCTTCCAATGATCGACGTAATTGATCCAAGGAGAAAGTATAGAATACGCAGGAGTTCATATAACGTGAGTAGTCAAGAGGGGGGGGACAGGAGACTTCTTGACCGAGGTAGTGGTGGGTGGGCGTAGATCTCTGCGTTGACCAAGCTTTAAGCTAGACAGATATGGGCAGAAATGGAAATGCTGGTAATTCTTATATGTCAAACTGCTGATACGAAATCATTAGAGAGGCAATACCTTCCTTATAATGCAAGAAGGAGATTGTAAGGTTGGGACCACCTGACTCCAGTATAAATGAAGCCCTAAATCAAGACAAATAAAACCCCAATTTGAAATAGTCGATGTTGAACGATAGGCTACTTGGGGATTACTCCCAATATAACGATATTTTTAGGTATAAAAGGAGGCATATGGAGCTCAGTTGCAAGAAACGAAGGCTGCACGATAAGCCATAATAGGCAACCTGTAAACTCTTGGCATCCATCCTTCATGCACTTCAGCCTGTAGGGCGAGACCGGAGACCACCGAGTGGGAGGTACCGACCACCGATACCCACCTACCTTAAGTCAGGTACCCACCTGTGAACACTGAACAAAAGATCCCCTATGGATGCAGCTGCGGGCAAGGGCAGGCTCTTGGTTCTTAATGGATGGATGCTTCCGTCATCAGCCAAATAGCCTTACATAGGCCCTAGGAGGCAGGGACCCCAGGGCGTGATAGACGCGGCAATATTGACAAATTGACCAATGCACTTGGGCAAAAATTACCCCAACTTCAGCTCGACCTCAATCTGCAGTGAACCGCCCGTGAATTGCTGTGAATCGTTGTGAACGGTTATTGATCGCAGCTTTCAGCATCACCTTTTTTGGTTTCACTTTGCTCTCTAATTACTCTGTCTACTTCGCAGCTGGTTTGCTTCATAGTCCGCTTTGTTTTATAAGGTTGTTAAGTCCCATCTTTGAGCAATTGCGCGCATTCATTGTCCTTAGTATCCCGCACCCTCGTACTCTTAGCATCAGCCTGCTCCCCACGTAACACTGCAAGGCTATGACAAGCGCGTCTTGTGTGGTTCTTTATCTAAACCCTTAAACCCTTACAACAACCCTTCTCACTCTCCAGGCTACACCTTCTACATTCCTTCGCTATCGCCATGAAATAATAATTCTATGTCGATCACATTTCAGCTGCTGCGACCTTGTCTAATTAAGAGCTACGATGGCCACTAAGCAAGAGTTCAGCGCTCCGCGTAGAAAAGCCATAACGACCTATGGAAAGGCCTCCCGGAGAAGACAACCAAAGACTACCTTCACTCCAACTCCATTCCCGCCTATCCCGGAGGATGAATCCATACCGAAGCACAAGGCCACCGTGACGCGCCGCCGGCCCTCACTCATTACATCACCTTTGCGCGATCCTCCTTCGCCGGCTTCTCGAGATCTTGATAGAATAAAGGACAAGAAACCCAGTCCGAACGGGCCCGAGAATAATGTGCCTAGCTCAGGCCAGAAGCGCAAGATTTCCCAGGTGTACGCGTCTAAGGGACGAGCACAACCTAGCCAGACTGGCGAACAGAGCGCTAGTTTGGGTCACACGTCGCAACGATCGCGCCCATCCACATCAACAAGTACCCCTCAGGCGGCCGTCCCCAGCTCTCGACAGCGCACCCGCTCGTCTTCGTCCGATTCCATGGATATCGATGCAGCTGAAGCTAAACTATCGAGCCCGCCCCCGACACCAACGCTGCCGAGGGTTCCAAGAAATCCTAGAATCATTGCCACTAAAGGCGCAATGTCTTCAACCACAGTCAGAAAGGCTACGGAGAAAATAAAGCAAGATAACATCCAGCAAGAAATCCCATTGCGCTTTGCACGACAAACCATCACGAAACCGAAAGCACAAGCCGTACCGCATGGTTTGGACAAAGAGCGGTCGACGTCCCAACAAGTTCCAGACAGTGTTTCCAAGAAACGAAGAAAACGACTGATCGATGCGTTGGTAGAGCAAACCCAGGAGGATGCGGTAGAATCAGACGATGAGAGCATGGAAGAGGAAGCAAGTCAAAGTCTGCCCAGTTTAAGTCAGAACGTTAGTGACTTATCGACGATGGACTCGCAACCTTTACCTCAAACTCCAAGTCGCAACGCTGGGACGATGCAAGCTGCTAGCACCAGGACGTTTGCTCGCTCAAGCAGCGCTCTTAAATTTACTTACGGTCAAGGTAGAAAGGTGCTCGAGGAAGACGGCGACTTGCTTTTGGAATCGCTTACTCTACCCGAGATGCCTCTCTCGCTAAAGGGGAGGCGCCTAGAACTCGGGACTCCGAAGAAAATGGCTGCTAGCAAGGGGATATTAGACGATGAAGATTCTGCGATCAACAGTTCACCCAATTCAAAACTCCGAGATATCCACGAGCTAAAACAGGCCGGCGCGAATTCCCGCGTGGCTGATACTATGCAAGACTTGGCCGATCAGATAGGTTCTCCAAGTACCAAGCCTTCTTCATCTCGGAGGGCTGCATTGCTACAAGTAGCAGAGAAGATAAAAGACAAGGCCTTTGTGCGACAATGCCGAGATTATGGGGTCGAAGGCGCATTGTTGAAAGACATGGATCAAGAGACAGATATCGTGTCTGGCTACCTTATTCTGTCGGTCCTCGTGACGATACTTGCAAAGTGGCCCTCGTCACATACTCAGCAGCTCGTTCGGCTCGGGAAGCCTGCAAGCATGTTCGCTCGGTTCCTCAGCATTTCGCAAGATTTCAAAATAATCGCGCGAGACCGGAAGAGTAATTTATCAAAGAGAAGTCAAAATTCTCTAATCGCTGTCCAATCTACACTGCGCGAGTTGCCAATCTGGGGAGAGGCTAATCCATCAAGCATCTCACCAAGAAGTCTGATTCTTAAGTGTCTACAATTACTCGTTACCAAAGATGTTAACGTGGCAAGAGATCCTGCTATCTTCTCTTCCGATGTGATAGAGGCGCTCTTTGCGGTGCTCTCGGAGGCGGCTGAGAGCGTAGATCATTGGGACTATCCGGCGACCGCGGGGGCGATCGATCTTGATCATGCTTTATCAATTCTTGACTTCTATGCTGTCAGCGTTGCGGAGTCACAACGCGCAAGCGCTGATTGGGCCGCTCGATACCTTCCGATCGTTGCTGATGTTTTTAGAGCTTCCTCACAAAATGTGATACCTGACACTGCAGCCGAGGAAAGCGAGAGAAAGGTCCTCGAGGGTTCCGTCTTGAAGCTTACTATCAACCTAGCAAACAATAGCCTAGAAGCACCCGAGATATTCGTATCGAAAGGGCTAATACCGGCTCTGGCGGGTTCGATTTCCAGCAACTTTACTCGTATATGGGCGTCTCTCTCTCAGGACACGTGGGTTGACGGGATCTTAGATAGCTTGGTCCTACGGCTGGGCATTTTGATCAACTTTGCTGAACATAGTTCTCTTGTAAGACAAGTCATCAATGATTGCCATCATGATGGCCAGCAGCCGGTAGATGAGTTGATCCGGTTATTCTCCGAGAACTATCGGAGAACAGCAGAGGTAAGTTGAAAATGAGTCTGCATCACTTCCCGGTACATGCTGACAAGAGACTAGGCCGACTCGATGGAGACCAGTCATTTGAATGTTGCTTTCGGATATCTGTCAGTATTATTAGGCTACCTGGCTCTATACGCACCTGTGCGCAAGAAGATACGATCCAACAACGCAGCCAAGAGTATCGGGCCTCTACTGAGCTCACTTCGCGAATTCACTACCCACCATCAGAAAGTGGAACAATGTATGGACGAAAGCGACGACAGCTCCCCGGGCCCCAATAGCTATACGGCCCGCCTCCAGGATCTTGTGCGCCAAATTGAAGATCAAGCGGCCTATGATTAGCTCAAATGCGGGCCACATCGGCTGAACATTCATTACGTGGCGCAGTCACAAGGATTACAAGTATCATTTAACATTGAAGAAAATTGTTGTTTTGGCACGGGACACGAACAGGCGCAAATTGAAAATGCGCGTAGAAGCGAGAGAGGGCTGATCCATTTCGGTGCGTTTCTCCGTCGAAGACAGCGCATAGATACGGAGTATGGGGAGAGACGGGCGATGATTTTACTGGCACGACTTTCACGATATGTTTTTGGGCAAAATCGAATACCCTTAAGAGCAACCATGTCGTCTTATTGATGGATATGATAAACATGGTGCACATAACACTATACCCAGGACATAGACTCTAGTTGAATGGAGAGCGAGGTGGTAAAGGAAGGAGGGAAAAAAGCGGTTGGGATTTGATATTACAATGACAATGATCACGGTCCTTTTACTTTTACCTCTTTTACGTTTGTGTTTGAGCCGCAGGAATGCTACGTACGTACATGCTACCCTAGCAAACTTTAGTAGTCGAAGATTTCAAGCTAGGAGAGATCAGGGGATCTAGCGGTACCTACAGTAAGCTACGAATTTTGCCGGAGTCTGGGCCCCGCGTGCATCCACAAGGTTAACAATGCTGGTTTGACCAAAGGGTGTTGGTGGGTTCGGTGGTTCCATTAGCCTTCTTTTCATGATTATCCTTATGTCAAGGTTATTAATAGGAAGTAATAAGAAGGCCTTGATAGGGTGTCATAAGTTCCCAGATTCTCCCAGGGTGCCCTTAGCTAGCCGTAATTCGCATGCCTTGTTCAACCGTTAGGTAGCAGATAGACCGGATGGTACCTACAATACCGGGGGATCGAGTACAATGGGCAGGAATGGGACGAGCGGGCAGTCGGGATAGGGTACAGCTTGCTCAGCTGCTATATACCCGTACCCCGCCTATGCCGATTCAAGCTGTTCGGTATGAGCTCTGCTTTTTTAAAAAGGGCCCATGGATTAAAAAAATTCAAGGTCCCAAGTCCCAGTCCCAAGTCCCAGTCCCAGTCTCAAGTCCCCAGTTCTTAGTCCTTAGTCCTGGTTTCGGTTTCTCGGGTGCTTGTTACAAACAAGACGAAATAAGAGCCCCTCCGCTCATCTATGATCCCACATGCTTCTGACCTCATACATAGCCCGAATTGTTTTCTTTTCAATCTCATATAACATATAAGTGAAACTAGACTTGGGTAACAATCTGCACGTCATTACACGCACACACATACACACAATACGGGCCTAATTTCAAGAAGGGCTTGCTTAAGAGCAGCTAGTTATTTAAAAAAGGTGTGCCATATCCCGCGCCCAGGTTCGACAACCCACGTCGAATTCTTTGCGACTCCTGCAGATACATAACCCACGCCCGCGCGCGCTCATAACACTCGAGAGAGAAGCCCGGGCACTTATACACATCCCCCCACGCTTCACGTACCCGACCCCGACTACCCCCGACGTGCTATGCAGCGCTGTCATCGTAATGGTACCGAGCACATAATAATAGCAATTTTACAGCACACGATAATAACGCCCCCGTAAATGCCGTCACCATCTAAGCAGCGGAAGGTGGCCATTGTTGGCAGCCGCTCCGTAGGTAAGTTCATTTGTTGATATATACCTATATTGGGTATATACTTTCAGCTAGGGACATTCATCGAATCTTCACCCGAAGCATATCGATATCGATATGTAGTAAGATACGAGCCCCCGACAATCACATGCTAACCAATTGGGAAACCCAACAACAGGCAAATCCTCCCTTGCAGTCCAGTTCGTCGACGGCCACTTCGTCGAGAGCTACTATCCCACGATAGAAAACACGTTTAGCAAAGTCATTAGGTTTAAGGGGCAGGACTATGCTACCGAAATTGTCGACACTGCTGGTCAGGTAAGAAAGAGGAAAAAGACGTGGCCTATAGATCTTGGAAGATGCAATTGGGTGCTAATAGGAATTTCTTCGGCTTGTTATAGGATGAGTATAGTATTCTCAACTCGAAGCACTTCATCGGCATACATGGCTACATGCTAGTCTACTCGGTGTCTTCGCTGCCGTCGTTCGAGATGGTGCAGGTCATCCGGGAGAAGATTCTTAATCATCTGGTTCGTTTTCTACCCCGCCAATGCTTCCTTGATAGACTTTGTATGACGCACCTAGTTCCGTCGTGGCTAACGGATTGGCTGGCGATCTTTTTAGGGTACCGATTGGGTCCCGATAGTAATTGTAGGCAACAAGAGCGACTTGCGGCCCGAGCAGCGCCAGGTCAGCCAGGACGACGGCAGGAAGCTCTCGGAGAAATTCAACTGCGGGTGGACGGAGGCGAGCGCACGGTACAACGAGAACGTCGGCAAGGCATTCGAGCTCCTGATCGCGCAGGTAGAAAAATCGCAGAACCCGGGCGAAGCTGCGAACGAAGGGAAATGCTTCGTCATGTGAAAACGAATCGAATGGCGACAAAGCAGACATGCAGGCAAACAACGGAAATTTTCTACGTTTACAGAAGAGAGAGAAACAACAGGATCAAACAAGAAGCTACAGCCACGATTGCTTCGTGGAGGGAAAACACGTTTGGAAAGGAATTAGAAGGAGAATGGTTCAGGGCAGGATGGCAAAGAGGAATGGGAACTACAGGTCGGCTTCAATGGTGGCTTTATTTGCGCCCACAAGCTCACAAGCGTTTGCTGGTTTTGACAACCTCGAACAGCAAGTTGCTTCGAATCTCGCGGGTATTACTCGCGATGGGCATGTACATAATCAACATGCTTCAATACTGTTACGGAGTCAATTGGAACCGATTTACAAAACTGGAATATCAAATCTGTTTTGTCCAGCTCGTGATAATTGGTCCGGTCTCGTATCTGTCTGTACCAATGCTGCCAGACGCCTCATATCGTCTGGCTCGTACCGGAAGGGTCCCTAATTGGGTCACGCGGCAAGAATCATTAGATGATCCTTCCACGCGATGAAGTTTATTTGGGTTGAAATTAAAGAAAACAACCTGGGTGGTACCGAAGGGATGGGAAGTGAGAAAGTTACACATTGAGCTGATACTTGAAACCTTAGGCCCCCGGCCACCTTAGGTAAATCGTTGGGTACGTACCCGTAGAGTCATGCCCCGCGTTCGCGACCTAAGGTTTTCGATATCTGCCCCTCCATTATTAAAAAAAACCACCCCACCATAATTTGTCTCTTAGCCTGACAAGTCGAGAAATACACCACGACACTTCGAACCTAATTGTTCTTTCGGCGACGCAGACGATATCCTTAACTTCTTCCGCCATGCTCGACGTTCAGGACTTTATCACGGAGCGGGGCGGCAACCCCGAGCTAATTCGGGAGTCCCAGCGCCGGAGATTCGCAGATGTGAAGGTGGTTGACGAGATCATCGAGCAGTGGGAAGACCATCGTCGAAGTCAGTACTATTCCTCGCGCATTTTAAAGGAGTCGCAACTAATGGGGAATTTACATTTATAGCTCAGTATGCGGCGACGCAGTTGAACGGCGCAATTAACACCGTACAGAAGGATATCGCCACGAAGAAGAAGGTTAGACACTAATCTAAATTACCTATCACCAACCTTTTACCCATATTGCCATATCTCTAACTAGCTGTCAATTTCTAGGCCAAGGAGAATGCCGACGAGCTGCTGCAGCAGAAAGCCGCCTTAGAGAAACAAAAGAAGGATCTCCTCGACTCCGCAGCCGAGAAAGACCTTGCGCTAAAGGCTAAGGTTAAGACGATCGGCAACATCGTTCACGACTCGGTCCCCGTAAGCGATAACGAAGACAACAACGTTGTTCAACGAACGTGGGCGCCCGAAGGCGTCGCGGTAGAGAAGAAAAATGTTCTCTCACATCACGAGGTCCTCACGCGACTAGACGGCTACGACCCTGATCGTGGAGTGAAGGTCGTTGGCCACCGAGGTTATTTCCTGAAGCGATGGGGTGTATTCTTGAACCAAGCTTTGATCAATTACGGCTTGGAATTCCTCACCAACCACGGTTTTACACCGCTACAGGCACCCCAATTCATGCTGAAGGACTACATGGCCAAGACTGCTCAGCTGGAGCAATTCGACGAAGAACTATACAAAGTCGTCGACGGCGAGCCCCAGAACGACAAGTACCTCATCGCGACCTCAGAGCAGCCTATCTCTGCCTACCACGCAGACGAGTGGATCATTGGTAAAGACCTACCTTTGAAGTATGCGGGATTCAGCACGTGCTACCGAAGAGAGGCGGGCTCTCACGGTCGCGATGCGTGGGGTATCTTCCGTGTCCATCAGTTTGAGAAGGTGGAGCAATTCGTGCTCACCGATCCGGAGAAGTCTTGGGAGATGTTCGAGGAGATGTTTTCTACCTCAGAGGAGTTTTACAAGTCACTTGGCCTCCCGTACCAGGTCGTGGCTATCGTCTCAGGGGCCTTGAACAACGCGGCCGCGAAGAAATATGACCTGGAGGCCTGGTTTCCCTTCCAGGGAGAGTACAAGGAACTCGTGTCATGCTCCAACTGCACGGACTACCAGTCTCGCGCTCTAGAAATCCGATTCGGAACGAAGACGCAGACCGACACGAAGAAGAAGTATGTTCACTGCCTGAACTCAACGCTGTGCGCCACCGAGAGAGCGCTGTGCTGCGTTCTAGAGAACTTCCAGACGGAAGATGTAAGTCTATTTTTAATGACATCCAGAGATATTGCCATGCTAATTGTCACAGGGTCTCCGAGTTCCCGAGCCGCTCCGCAAGTATCTTCCGGGTGCCCCGGACTTTATTCCTTTCACTAAGGAACTACCTAAGGACACAACTTCAGCCAAGGCCAAGGGTAAAGCGGAGAAGGGCGCCAAGCAGAAGGTTGCTGCTGCCGGAGCTGCCGCAGGATCTGCCGTGGCGGAAGCTGGGGAGAAAATAAAGAATTTGGCGGTATAGTTGACTAAGTCGAAACTTCAAGCCATACCGGTAAAAGTTGTAGAAGATACCAGGGTGCTTTTTATACTATGGTGTTCAAGACACCTGCCATTTCGTGTTCAGGTAGCATAAATCGGCACGGTGAGCCAATAGATGTGATGTACTCATGAGAATACGATACTCAATTCAGGAACAAATGTAGAGGATTTCAATCTGCAAACACAATGCCCTGGGGAACGTTCCCACTTTGGAGAACCCAGAGGTCCATATCAATGTCTCCATGAATTGTAAATTGCTTCGATCTGATATATTAGGTATAAATTACCTTATAATCCCTTCCACAATTCAAATATGAACAGCCCTCTACCCTCTTTCTAGCTCATGGACACAAGCTTTTCTTCTTCTTCTATTAGGCTCACTAGCAATGGATTCTTAATCCACTCGTCGCCGAGATCCTCCCTGCTTGGGAGCAGCGGTCGTCTAGGCAGAGCGCTATAGCCGAACTTCTTATGTAGCAACATCTTCATCCCCGAAAACTACGACTCATTATCAGCGATCTAGTATTCGTAGCTTCAGCTTACACGAGACTTACCCCAATCTTCTGTAATAACCCGTCGACTAAGGCAGTGCGATTTTGTAGCTGCTGTGCTTCTCTATACTCTGGTGTTCCGGTTACCGAATTGGATAGTTCCCAGAGCTTCACACAGGTCCTCTACGAACGTTTTCTATTAGCAATTACTAGGTACTCGCAGGTAGTAGTTGGCTTACCGGCACTAGATTTGGCAATCCTGAAATCGCCTAGTGTTGAAAGGTTAGCAAGACTTATTTGTTTCCACAACGAGAGGAAACAAAAGACTTACACCCGCAGCGCCACTAGCAATTGACGGAAGCAGGATGTCGATATATCCGTCGATAATCCGGAACTCCGATTCGGGATTCAGTCTCGGATACTGCGTTCTGAACTCTTCCGAGTTGACGATAGCGTTGATCCTCGTGATCTTCCCGACAGATGCGCAACTGTGGTTTCGTTAACATATATCACCATCTACATACATATCCATCTATCTATTTTCCACAAAATCAATATTAAGTAAAAGGGGGATCTCTTACGTCAACTTAACTCCAACCACGTTCGCCGAGCTCCGCACCACGTCCACGATCAGATCGCTATCGAGATCGATCCCCGCGCTCACGCCCGGGAAATTGTACACGATAATCGGCAGCGGGCTCGCCTCCGCCACGTCGACGAAGAACTTTCTCAGAGCCTCGCTACCGTTCGCCTGTAGCGCGCCCGCGTAGTAGCCCGGCGGGATCACCATGCCGTAGTCGGCGCCGGCGTCCTTTGCCTGCTTGGCCAGCTGGACTTTGATTAATAGAGTCAGTAAGTAGTTCGCGTCAAGTGATTGATAGGGACTGATGATGCCGGTGATGCTACGTACTGGTCTCCCGCGTGCTCGGCGCCCCGACGCCGGCCACGATGGGCATGTCGTTCAGACCACACGAGTCGAGCGTCTGCCGCGCGGTCTGGATCAGCGCGATGCGCTCTGAGGGAGACAGGTGCGCGGCCTCGCCTGCGGATCCGGCGACGACCGGGACGGTGCCGGCGGTCGCGACGAACTTGACGTGCGACGCGAATGCGTCGAGGTCTAGGTCCTCGTTGGGGGTGAAGAAGGTTGGGAGGGGCGTGTAGATGCCTTTCGGCAGGGGGCGGAAGGTTGACGTTGTCATGGCTGAGGTTATCACGAAGTTGGAGATGAGGCGGTGGCTCAGCTGTTCTTTGGAGGGAAGTGTATACTATCGACTGGAACTAGCCAGCTGAAATGTAGTCTACAACAAGGTAGGGACGTGTGCTACAGAGCTAGGAATGATAGGAGTTATCACCCCACGAAATGGACCAAGCAACCGACCTCGGGTGTATCTGCATCTAGGCATGAGTCCTCCGTACACTATAAACGGCACGGGTTTGCCGATAACCTTGTCATTTGTAAATAGTATAACCCCAGGATTCTAGAAGGGCCATTTTAGTTAATCTTGTGTTAACATCTCCGACCTGTCGTCTCGCTAACTAGCGTCTGGTGGAAAAAGCTCCGGCGTGTGGACATGATAGATACCGCCATACCGCCGAAGCACCGAATGTTATCGGATATTGTAAACAACGCCGAGAAATTGACATTGTAATTTGGAAGCGTCTATCAATAAGAACATACACCAACTAGTCTCTCTTTTCTTAATATTTTACAAGACGGGAGATATTGAGTATATCGATGTATGGACGTTGGTAGAGTAAACGATGAGCTCTAACTTAGCACGTCTTATAAAGAAGAGAAACAACACTGCATTTGACACAAGACTTGATCATCGATATAAATATACGAATTCGTTTTCTTTACTACCGTGGAATATATATGTTTTGAAAAATATATTTCCCCTGTGACTACCTTTTAATAGAGTAGTCAACATACGTAGCTGTGATAAGAGTTGATAATAAGAGATTGAATCTTGAGGTTCAATCCGGTTGTATAAGGTAATTTTCCTAGTTGTCCTATATAGGCAGTGATCTCGATATTAGACGCTGGTGGCGCTGATGGCTGTCTTGCAGAACGCCTTCATCGCTAGCCAACCTCTCATATCCTCTAAAAAACATTAGAAACTCTTCTAATCGCTTCGATCCGTAACCACCCGCATATCCTCATCAATCGTATGGCTCCGAGGCCATCGTCGATCTCTTGACATGATTTGGTGTGTGACAGTGGCAATAACTTCAACAGAACAGAGCGCTCCCAGTCTTATCCTGAAACGACTATTAGAACAGATTTTACCGTCCCATATTCGATTCCAGTGATCCTTCCCACTACCAGCGGCTGAACCTTTCTGTAAATACTCACAGCATTTAACTAGGTGCCTATGGTGATGACCGCTTGCTCTCGAGGGGGGCGTCGTCGCTGGTGGCGTTTCTGTCCGCCTGAGAAGGCGTCGCTGGCATGGTACGATTAGAGAAGCTGAATATTTGGAACCGAAACTTGAAGAATAATCTCTTCCTTTTTTTTCCCACCAGGATCTTGGTCTTATGTTTTAGGGCTTGAAGAAAAACGAGAGGTGTTGAACCGATCCTAGTTGAAGTCGATTCTATAAAATCAATCAACAGAAACAACGATAGGTACTGGCGCACGAGCGTGTCTATACGCTACATGTCGAACTATTTGGGATTCGGACACAATTCACAGCGCCAACAACCTAAAATCTAGGTACCCAAGAGCATTATCAAGTCATTAAATTAGATCTTGTATCATTTCTATCAACTCTATACCCTTGCCATTTCCGTTCTACCCATTAATACCAAAACTTAATGCCCTGACAGACCCAAAACTCATCCCGCAACCCTGACCCAAAGCCCCTAAACCTCGCCTATAAACCGCGCTTACAACGTAAACCTAAACAACGGCGAATCCTCGCCCATCTCGCCCAGCTGCGCCGGTGTGTACTGCTCCAGCACCTCCTCTTGACTCACCCGGTCCCTCCTTGCGTTCTCCCTGCGGATCAGCCACCAGTGTACAGTAGCGGGGATCATAGCCCCAAGCACCGTTGCGCCGACCGAGAACCCGAAGCCGAGCGGGTAGTATGGTGCCTCACTCGCAATATAGATATTCGAGCCAATACTACCGCCGCCCACGCTGCCGAACAGCATGAGCAGGCCGATAGCCGCGGCGCGCTTCGACGGGTTGGGCACGTTTACCGCAGTCCAAGCGCCAACGATAGGCGCCTGGGCGCTGTAACCCGCGGCGGCGAGGAAGATGGCGAAGTACGACACGCCGGCCAGGTCGGGGTGATGCACACTGATCCAAAGAATAATGATGCCGATGAGACCCAAGGCGTAGCACGCCATGATGGAGAAGTAGCGCTTCTGGTAGCGGTCGCTCATCCAGCCGACGAACACGCACACGCACGTGGCGAAGATATAAGGAGGGGTCGTGAGGGCCTGGGCTTTCACGGCCGAGTACCCCAAGTTTTTCACCATTGTGGGAAGAGTGTAAGAGAGAGAATACGTCGGCACGGAGCCGCCCCACCAGAACAGCATCATCATCAGGTACGTCTTGCGGTCCTTGGCCGCGGCCGCCACGTCGCTCCACCGGAACTCGTACGTCGGCGCGTTAGGGCCGTTACAGTACTTGACGCGTAGCTGGGCGTACTCGAGCTCGTCGGGCAGGAGCCACTTGGACTTCTTCTCGGCCGTGTACTGATGAGGGAAGTGACTGCGATACGTTAGCATTCAACTTACAATTTATCCAAACCAACTCGGTAAGTAGATCGAGTGGGG